>OZ023322.1:25774565-25799565 GCA_964007375.1 Ophion obscuratus | reverse complement strand
TTCGTTTTTCATCTGCCATTTTTTTATTTTTTAATAAAACTTTATATCCGAGGGTCATTTTGTAGCTGGTGTCATGCTGAATCTAATGGACTTCGATTTTTTTTCTTTCAGACAAGCCGTTGCCGAGTTGTGATGGAGCTACCTAGCCCACCTATTTTTGAGGGGTTACGTTATACTATAGTTTTTATACTTAAAAATGAATAAATATGAATAATTTTTTTTTTAATGTATTTCAAGACTTTATTTATCAAGCCCAACAACTTTTATATATTCATATATTTTATGAAATCCTCAAAAAAATCGCGAAAATAGCCTTTTTTCGTGGCTCCAAAGTAGACTGGCCCCTTAACTTGTCTACGAGAGATTATCTTCAGTGCACAAATCCAGAAAATTTTCCGCAAAATTTATTCTGAATTTAGCAATTTTTATGTATTTTTTGTAGATGTTTTTTTTTATATAAAAAAAAAAAAAAATAATTCAATTCGTCTTAATTCGTCAAGTTTTCAACAGAATTAAATGCCTGTCCCATCTAAGCAAACTCGAACCATTTTTCCAGAATTTCAGACGCCTTTTTTCTAATATTGAAGTCTCCAGTATTTATTTTTGTTGTGAATCGACCTGGACAATGATTGCGAGTGGAAAAACACAAAAGTAACTCGAAGCGGGCTGTGTTACGAGAGAAGAAGAAGTGAGCGATTAAAAAAAAAGAACGATTTCCGGCTCGTCAACAGTCCCTTTCTCCGGTCTCGCTTCGTACCTCGTTCCCTTACTCACGGCCACGCTCGTATATACGTATATCCACGATTTCGTGATCAGCCAAGCTGATCGGGAATCCCGGAACGACGCCCGACGACGACATCCAACCACCGCTGGGACAATAGCAACCGAGGAAAAACAAAGAAACCTGATTTTAATAATGAACCGGGTACCTGATGAAAAAATCAAATGGACGGTGGAAGCTGCGGAACATCGATCTTCAGGAATTTTCTCTGCCCTCTTTTTCCTTCTTTCCTTCGCGTTTGTTCCGTACGTCTGACTCAACACGGCTGTTACTACTTATTTTCTTTCGTTTTTTATTTCGCTCGTTCTTCGCGCGACTACTCTCAGCCCAGTCGGGTTAGACTTTTTTCCTACAAAAATTCCCGGCACAAATTTTGTTCCTCTAATCTTTATGGGGGGGGGGGGGGGGAGGGGGGCATTAGTAGCGTAAATCTAAAATGGGGACCAAATCCGACTGGTGCGTTAGTCGCTATTTTTATTTTCAGCAAGTTTGGTTTTTGTTCAATATCTGCTTTATTTTTAATTTCCAACAAAAATGCTAGAAACTAAAGTTGTTGAAAATTTAATTTTCTACAACTTTAGTACATATAATTTTCATCCTACGATCGATATTTTTCGAGATAATAGGGAAAAACTTGCCAAAGTAGAATTATTGAATTATCTGGATTATTATTAACTTTAGCGCATAAATGGAAACAGCGCACAACAATGCAGATCAAGAGATGCATCAGCAATAAAATAAAATTGGTATTATGAATTATTAGTGAAATATACAATTTTAAGAAGAATTGATAAGGTGAAGAAAAAAGAGAATAGAAACAGTTAGAAAATCCTGGAAATAGTTAAAAAGAGAAAAATAAGGTATAAAAGTACTCAAATGCAGAAGAAGAAAGCGGCATAGTTATAAGTGTAGGGTACAGCCACCAAAGAGTACGCAGTGCTTTTAAGGGGAGGTACCTGAATAAACGGCGAGAAAAACAGGCAAACTTCGGGAATTTTTATCTCAAAAATTAATGTTTCGATTGGATGCGGGTTTTTTTTTATTGGAAAATATGTACATGGAGGTATGTTTAGGATTTTTTTACAATTAAATTCGTTGACTGGAAGCGATTCAAATGCAATTATCTCGAAACGTAGTTCTCAAAGTCGGTGCCAGATGTATCTCGAAAACGGCTTGTCCGATTTTGTCCAAATTTGGATACAATATTCTTCGATAGTTTTTCTCGTTCGCCACGTAGCGGTTTTTCATTTGATTGAACCATTGCTTTTTTATGCAATGTGTATGCAATCCAAAATCGTCGAAATTGCGAAGGAAAAACAAATGTTAAATTAAAACGGTCGCAATTCCGTCAAAAATGAAAATTTCGAAAAAATCCTACGTGGCGAACGAGAAAAACTATCGGAGAATATTGTATCCAAATTTTGACAAAATCGGACAAGCCGTTTTCGAGATACATCTGGCACCGACTTTGAAAACTATGTTTCGAGATAATCGCGTTTGAATCGCTTCCAGTCAACGAATTTATTTTAAAAAATTCCTAAACATACCTCAATGTACATATTTTCCAATAAAAAAACCCGGATCCAATCGAAACATTAGTTTTTGAGATAAAAATTCCCAAAGTTTGCCTGTTTTTCTCGCCGTTTACTCAGGTACCTCCGCTTAATTGTTTTATTTTTTCTCGTGTTGGCAACACCACCTGTCAGTGGCATTTGTCAAGTCAAGGTGTTGGACAACAACTCGCTTCGTTAAGGTACGTATTTCCAATTTTATGACTAATAATAGATTTTCTATGTGTTTGATCCTATTTTTTAACAATTTTGAACACGTTTTGCAAAGACTGCGATTAATTTGCACCCAACTAATGTTATCATACTTGAAATTTGTGATCCCAATTTTTTTTTTTTTTTTTGAGAGGTTAAGTCGCCCTTTTGCTTGCTTACGAAAATTATAGTCACCATAGACTAAAAACACGTATTTGGTAAGAGTACGCACCCAAAGAGTGCGCACAGGACGAGTTCTAAGTTTAGCCCTTTTTTTTCATATTTTTCGAGATTGTTACTTAATGCAGTAGTCTGGTCTAGAAATTTGACAAAAATCGATTTTTTTTTCATTTTATTATTCCTTAGACCTTTCTTAATACGCTCGTGAAAACCGTTTATTGATATTTAAAAAATTAGCAGAGTAATATAAATTATAAGCAAGCTGCGCGCAAACCTCATCTAACGGTATCAAAACTTTGAACGCGTTTATCTCAGAACTATGTTTTTCAAATCGGCGCCCACGATATCTCGATAACTGATTGACCGATCGAGCTCAAATTTTGCACATACCTTCGGTAGCCCCTTTCTGAGTGCTGGTAGCAGAATTGAGTCGAACAATAATTTTGCCCATATTTTATAACTCGTCGAATACCCGAAAATGTACGAAATATCGTTAATCAGAGCTTAACAGGCCGCCATTTTGTAACAAATTTTTTTTAATTACTCATTCTGCTACCAGCGCTCAGAATACTCATACAGATTGAGAATATATTTTTATTTATTTTTTTCAGATGCATACAACATCAACCAGAGTGGGCGCCGATTGAGGCGGTTTTCGGCGGACCATGTTGTAAAAAAATAAGAAACTATATGAAAAGATTTAAAATATTTTTTTTTTAAATGTAGATATATTCTCAAAGGAACAATAAATACATATGTAAAATTTCATCAAGACAACTTCAACGGTTTAAAAGTTATGCCAACCCAAGAATGACGTCAAAAATTTCGCTCTAGACCAGACTACTGCCTTAAGGGGGGAAATCACAGTAGCACACAAAAAAATAGGCCTATTTTCGGGAATTAATTTTGGCTGAATAAAAGTATCAATCGAAAATCTGTAAAGTAGGTTTTATAGCAATACTAAAAAAGTACAAAATGCAATTTTTTCAATAAAAAATATTTAAAAATGGCGGCTGCGCAGCATATGACCCAAGGAGCCTTTTTTTGAGCTCGCCGAAGACATAACTCGAGCAAATTTTTACCGATCGACTTGAAATTTTGACAGTAGCTTCGAAACATCTTTCTCCACGGAGCTACGTAGGATTTTTTATTTTATATGGCTTACTTTTTTTTATCGACGATTTTATGGCGTTTTTTTTGTTAAAAATTTAACTTTATTTTCAAACATGCACCATTTTGCGAAAAATCAATATATCGAAAAAATCCTACGTAGCTCCGTGGAGAAAGATGTTTCGAAGCTACTGTCAAAATTTCAAGTCGATCGGTAAAAATTTGCTCGAGTTATGTTTTCGGCGAGCTCAAAAAAAGGCGCCTTGGAGCATATGCTGCACAGCCGCCATTTTTAAATATTTTTTATTGAAAAAATTACATTTTGTACTTTTTTAGTATTGCTATAAAACCTACTTTACAGATTTTCGATTGATACTTTTATTCAGCCAAAATTAATTCTCGAAAATATGCCTATTTTTTTGTGTGCTACTGTGATTTCCCCCCTTAAGATTTATATTTAAAATAATATTCCTAAATGACCAAAGCTCACTTTAAATAAGAAGTACAACGTGTATCATCATAATTGATTTTTCTAGAATTAAAAGATTATAAAATGCGTGCACTTTGCCGATTTTAACCTACGCCAAGAAACTGTAAAAAAATGGTTGCCTTCTGTCCCCGTCAATCTTTTGCCTGCAACTGATGCTCAAAAAAAAAGAATAAAAAAAACATTGAAAATAAAATTGCCTCGAGTGTAGTGGTCATTCGGTAGGAGTGAAGAAAATTTTAAGTGCTCCGACGCAATGAGGTGCTCGCATTTGAGAATTGAGGTGGTTAAAAATCGTATGCGGGCATTTTTGCTTGTACACGTAACGTGTATCCTCCGTGAAGCGCACAGGTGCGTACAATTTCATGCCGAGACTCTCTCACGGCCGTGTCACTTTCTCCAACATACAGAGGGCGCCTCCTTTCTCTTATTCTTCGTTTTTTTTTTTTTTCATTTTTTTCAATGCATATATTTCGGGTGCTTTACAGCCAGGCCTCGATCGCCACTTATGAGACGGTTCAGTCTTATGGTGAAAATGTTTTTTTTTTTACCGGTAAGAAAATCCACGTACGATAGTTTTTAATGCTCCGCCAATGTTTGAAATTTCGTGGCTTTGGCAATTTTGAAAAAGTGGAGGAAACAGTGGATAAGCATTTGCGTTGATTTTTTACTCATTTCAGGAGCTTATCTGATAGAAAAATTCCCGCCGATTATAAAAATCACGGAGTTTCTGTCGAAGGCTCAAAGTTACGCGACTAAACGCGAAAATTGTATTTCCATACACATTCAACGATTTCTAACAGAAATTAACGGGCTATACCAGTGTGAACTCTGAAAATTTGCGTGATTTTCGGGAATTTGTTGGAAGAAAAGTTGTCAATTAAATGTTTCGGAAAATTAAGAATATATTTGGCTATATTTGACCTATGTTACATAATTTTTTCATAGACAAAAATTGAGATCCATGCTACTTATGCGCTTCGACTCCGGCCGATCGAGTAGCTGGAACCGAAAAAGAAAAAAATGTCGCTAAACTGGAAGGTATTTCCTGTATAATGACGTAGGATTTTCGAAAAATATCAAAATCTACCAGAATGGCGTAGTTATGAAAAACGTCTGTTTTCTTGCCTATAAAATGGTCGTTTTTTTCAATGCCAAATCGTCAATTTTCATCCAATCAAAAATATCCTACGTTATTGTAAAGTAAATATATTCAAGAGTACTCAGTTCAAATTTCAAGTCAATCGGATAATTTCTTTTTAAGTTACAATATCAGCAAATTTGAAAAATCTCATTTCAAGAAAAACGCGTTTAAAGATCTAACTATCGATTTTTGCAAGATAAAATGGTTAGAGATGCGGCCTTAACATTTTTTCAGGGTATTCTTGAAAGTATAAACTGTCGAAAAAGGCAACAAAACAATCGAATTTTTTAAAGTGTTACACTGGTATAGCCCCTTGAGGGGTTATATACAGTTAAAATTTTCGAAAAATCGACTTTTCGTCTATTTTTTTCGTAATATACATATATTTAAGTACACACACAGAACATTTCTTGTCAATCCGGCGAATATTCTCAAAGTTATACGCACATTTGTAATGACGTGTCAGAACGAAAGTGCTTTTGAAACTTTAAACGCGTTTTTCTCAAAGCTGTGTTTTTAAAGTCGGTGAGCAAGATTTCTCGGAAACAGCTGAATCGATCTGTCTCAAATTTTAACACAATCTTTTCAAGTATATTTTTTAGTAATTAATCGAAGGTTTCTTCTCACCGATAAATATTTCCCATTTTATAAACAATTTAAGGCCTACGTTTTTGTCAAAAAGCGATTTTTTTTGGAGACGCCGCCATTTTGTCCAAAAATATTATTATGCTTATTCCTTCGATCAATTACAAGAGAATCCATTAGATTAACGAAATATTTTTGGTTTTTTCATTTTAGATTATGCAGTCTAGCGATATCGTGCTCACCAAGACGCCTTTTTTAGTGGTGCTCCCGAAGATCAGCTATAGCAGCTTTCAAAATAATTATTTTTACAAATAAAGCATGTTCAAATACAGTTAAAGGTTATGATAATATGTGTACAAATTTTTACGTTAACAGCTTTAAAGGTCTTCTCGAGAAAAATTCTTGAAAAATCCATATTTTTGGGCCTCCCGACTGTGTATAACCCCTTAAATATATTGAGAATAGACATACACTACTTGTAAGCTGGTCCAAATAAAACTTGTTGTTATTACATGGTATTTTTTAAATTAATCTTTAAAATTGGCGTCGGCATGGCATGGTCTTCTGAACTGCACATTCAAAACTGGCGCGCCGTATAGCTGAAAAACAAATCGACCGATTCAACATTTCTCACTTTTTCTTGGTTCATATTCTGCGTATGAGCGTGAATGAAAGAAAAATTTTAGATGGTTTTTTTTTCAGATCAATCCCGCCGACGCTACGTGTCCCGCCGTCTGACAACATCTGCCGCCACCCGTTTAGAAGACCATATCTCCTCCATTTTTAAAGATAAAAAAAAATACCATATAACAGCCAAAAGTAGTAATAAAAATCATCCTAAGTCTAAAAAACGGTGAAAAAAACTTTCCTTAAAAAAAAATCATAAAAGTCAGCAATTTGTTCCTCGCCTGAAGGTATGTCTCCCCTTGAGTCACATAAAATACTGCATGTTATGAGACCTGCCGTTATTCATTTCGCTGTGCGAAAATTACTCTGGTGGGTGCACGAGGCGTCAAAAAAGAAATGAAAGAGAATAGTTTGAAAAATAAAAAAAAAAGGAAGTTTCGATCGAGCGTGTGGTGTGCGTGCAATTTTTTTGGCACATTCCGTAAAGCTTGGGAATCACGGAGGAGGTGGTGCGTTTGATCGAGAATCGGAAGGATCATGTGAGGTCGCAAGAGCAGCAGTTAGGCAGAGCGTTTTTTTTTCCGTCTATTTTTTATCCTGGCCACCCAGAATTTGGGTAGGCCCAAAATGCACGATGACTCTCTCTCTCTCTCTCTCTCTCTCTCTCTCTCTCTCCCTCTCTTCTCTTATACATTATTATTTTGATTTTTATTATATTACTATGTAAATGGTAAGCCATGCCATTTATTTCCTATCCTATTGTTTCTTGTTAGTTGCTTATCATCTTTGTATACCTTATTTGTAATTTTTGTTATTTTAACCACTTTAAGGCCTTAGGCCACTCTAGGATTTTCCAAAAAAACGATTTTTCTTTTGTTAAAAAGGTGCTTTAGTATCTATAAAATTATATTCCAAAAGATCATGGGTGTGATCAATCTCTTAACTCGATTTTCGAATTAATCTGCAGGCATCGCAGATTAAAGGTATTGAAACTATATTCATGTCGTGACTTTCTACTAACTTCAAACGCGTTTGTCTCAAAACTACATTTTTCAAGTGGGCCGAATTCACAACTCACACAAATTTCAACCGATTCACTTGAAATTTTAACTGTATATTTAGAATTACATTTTCTAAGGCACTACGTAGAATTTTTCTATTATATTGCATAGTTCCTTTTTTATAAACAATTTTCTGACGATTTTCTCATGGCATTTTATACTTTTTGTTTTAGAAATGCGCCATTTGACAAAAAATAATATATCAAAAAAAATTCTACGCACTTCTATAGCTATTCTTGTGTATAATCGAAAAAACTTTACTGTCTTATCATAACTCAAAAATTATAGGAGCTGTTGGTCCGGCCGTTGACCTTCCAGAAACATGTATCGCTGTGAAAAAATAATTTTGTATAGTCAATTACGTGTATAATAAAAGCCCTATTATGTAATTGCGATTTATTTTATGGTTTCGTTGGAAAAAAATCACAAAACATTCCCTTTTTTGGCCTCTAGAGTGGCCTGAGGCCTTAAGTGTCGTTTTTATAGTTTTTATACTTTAGTCATTTATTTTTCCTCGTTGTCTATAGGTTATGTCAAGGCATATAACAAACAATCAATCTCACTCAGGGGCCGGGTTGAAATTCTGAACTTTGAATGATCAGAACGCTCAAAACTCCGAAAGAAATTTACACGAAAGACCAAAACTCCGGAAATCTTAACACCGTCAAAATAATTCGGCTATGAAAGTTTTAAAAGTTTCAAAATTTTCAATAAATCGACGAATTATTGCAAAAATTTGTTTTTATTAAGAAGTGATTTTACGTCAATTTTGACATTTGCCTAGATAATGTTGTACGTTCTACGTCATTTGCAGTCAGCTGTGTAGACTTTCGCTGGCATAATCTTGACGAACCTTGTAATTTCGGAACATTAAAATTAGGAATTTTAAATCGTCGGCGCATTCGAAATTCAAAATTGAAAATTCAAAAGTTTGGAATTAAAAAAAAAATCTTGCAATAATTCGTCGATTTATTGAAAATGTTGAAATTTTTAAAACTTCTATGGCCGAATTATTTTGACGGCGTTAAGGGGCTATACCAGTGTGACAATTAAAAAAAAATCGATGTTTTTTTGCTTTTTTTGACAGTTTATACTTTCAAGAATATGAGATGATATTTTTATACTATCAAGATTTTTATACTTTCAAGATTTTCATACTTTTAAGAACATGAAATGAGATTTTTCAAATTTGCTGACATTGTAACTCAAAGAGCAATTATCCGATTGACTTGAAATTTGAACTGAGTACTCTTGAATATATTTACTCTACAATGACGTAGGATATCTTTGATTGGATGAAAAATTACGATTTGGCATTGAAAAAAACGACCATTTTATAGGCAAAAAACATACTTTTTTCATAACTACCCCATTTTATTAAATTTTGATATTTTTCGAAAATCCTACGTCATTGTACAGGAAATACCTTTCAGTTTAACGACATTTTTTCCTTTTTCGGTTTCAGCGACTCAATCGGCCGGAATCATGTCAGCAGTGGAGGAACTTTTTTTGGCGCCTCCGAAGGCAGCGCATAAGTCGCTTGGATCTAAATATTTTTCTATGAAAAAATTATGCAATATATGTCAAATATAGCCAAATATATTCTTAATTTTCCGAAATATTTAATTGAGTACTTTTTTTTTCAAAAAATTCCCGAAAATCACCCAAATTTTCAGCGTTCACACTGGTATAGCCCCTTAAGATTTCGGGACTTTTGGTCTTTCGTGTAAAATTCTTCCGGAGTACTATTTTTTCGGAGTTTTAAGCGTGCTGACCAATTAAAGTTTGAAATTTCAACCCGGCCCCATCTTGAATTTCGGAACATCAAAATTCGGAATTTTAAACCGTCGGAGCATTTAAAGTTCAAAATTTCAACTCTCTCTCTCTCTCTCTCTCTCTCTCTCTCTCTCTCTCTCAATATTCCCAGACGCTTCCATTAACGAGTACACGAAGAACAAAATGTTCACGTGGGCCGAGTATCCGTGAGTAGCAGAGGCCTTGCGCATGTAAACGAAAAGAGAAGGACACGTGAAGTTTCGTGTAGCACACACTGCAGGGCATATGTAGTCAAGGAGTCGACGCAGGAGCGATTCAACGTAGCGTAATGACCGGTCAGAAAGGGAAATTGGGCGTACTTCCGTCAGGACGATACACCGTGTGGTGTGCCCCCGCGCGTTTGCTTCCTTCGCTCCTTCTCGGCGCCCCGAGATTGCCCCCCTTTTTTTACCATCACCCTCTGCCATCTCTCCGGGCCCTCCAGGTCTCCTCTTCCTCCTGTACTTTTCTCGGCTCTTTTTTCTTTTTTTTTGGACGCTTCGCGCTGCTTACTCGAGCACGAACGAGTCGTTGAAGCCGCAGTGAACCTTCCTGCTTTCCCGTCCGTTCGTGTGCTGTCGTCGTACGCACGACGATCACGACGAGATTCCGTCGATGAAGAATTAAATACGGCGCACGGCATTCCCGGCAGCCACTCCGCCCTCGATTGTGGGAAGGATTTTTTTACTAATTTTATGGAATTACAGGGTCTGTGGATTCGTATTTTTTTTTTCAGTGATATTAAGGGGGAGATACCTTCAGGCGAGGAAGAAAATGTAGATTTTCATGATTTTTTTTCAAAGGAAAGATTTCTTTAATATTTTTGAAACTTGGGGTGTGTTTTGGTACTTTTGGTTGGGACGTGGTATTTTTTTATTAGTCTTTAAAAATGGTGGAGGTGTGGCTCGGTCTTCTAAATGGGTGGCGGCGGATGTTGTCAGACCCATGTGACACCTATGTTTTTGGGACTTTTTTTAAAACCATTAGAATATTTTTTAAACCATTTGAACTATCATTGAATTTTTACCACACATTTATTAATATTTTTACAGTATCTCCGAATTTCATTGAACAAAAATAGAAATAGAAATATTCTAGTTCGCGTGAGAACTATAGATATGCTGACTATACTATACAATTTTGAGCGAAGTCCGTTCGATAGCTTTTGAGTTATCATGGAAGCCAATTTAAAAAATACAGCTTTGTGAAAACGCGTTCAACAGTTCAAGTACGATTTACACAAAGAAAATGTTGACTCATCATTAGTCTGCTATGCCGAGTCTGTATAACACGCACAGTTTCATTGCAAATTGGGCAAACTGTTTTTCTTTCGATTTTTTGGACCTGTCACATGGGATCACCGTCTTTACACTCATAAGCAGAATATGGACGAAGATAAAGTGAAATCTTAAAAATCGATGAAATGGTACGCTTTGAAACAAAAAAGATCGAATTTACCGAAAAATTGCTACATTTTACATTGAGGTGGGATATACATTTAGACAGGGAACAATAAGCAATATTGAGGGATGTTTCAAACTAAGAAATAATTATTCTACAATTATCAAACTTTAGGTATACTTTAATGGTATCTTTAAGTATACAAAACAATTTTTTTTAAATTAATTCATTATTAAAATGACGGAGCTGTGGCAGAGTGTTACAGCAAGGTCGCCACGGGAGTTGCGAATCGGCGTGCAGTCTAGCATTTACAAAAAAAAAATCAACATTTCACGCAACATTTCTGTAAAATGTGGATTAAAAAAGTCGTTTTTTTTTCAATTTTTTAAATACTTTTCTCGTCAAGTAGAAGGTACCAATATTATCAATATTTCTACCAAGTTTCAACTGAATCGGTTTAATGGTTTTTGAGTAATCCTGCACGCCAATTTCGATAATGCAGTTTTGAGAAAAACGCGTTTGAAGTTCACGCCCGCTCCGAACCCGAGCGGTGAGGCACAGCGTTGACGGGATGTAACGTTTGAATTTTTTCGAATTTCGCTTTGAAACTTTAGGAAAATATTCTACATATATAGTTCTATCGTTTAAAGAAAAAAAAAGGAATCGATTTTTTTATCTTTGTAAATGTATATCCCGCCTTAAACAAATGTTTTTAATTCTCAACAACATTAAAGGTCATGTTTTATACAATAAGGTTGGAAGAATGTAAACCAAATTTCATCAGAATCGGTAAATTCGTTTTTAGCTATACGTCACGCCAGTTTTGAAAATGCAGTTTAAAAGGCCGCGCTATACCTCCGCCCTTTTTGAAGATTAATTTTAAAAGCCACGTGACAGCCAAAAGAAGAAATAAAACATCCCATAAGTCTAATAAATGGCGATGAAATATTTTTTTTTTAAATCACGAAAGTTAGCAATTTTTTTCCTCGCCTAAAGATATCTTCCCCTTTAACGAGACTGCATAAGCTTAGGGACCAAAAAACTGGACGATTCTAAAAAAAATTCTGATCGGGGCATCAAGATGAAAAAGTCGTGATTTTATACACAAATCGTATAAAGTCTTTCCACGTTTGAGTTATTTTCACTAAAAAATATGGATAAACAATGAAGTTGATATTTAAACACAATGCCGCGGTTGCTGCATGGCCAATTGGCGTAGGTGGTTCCGGCAATTAGGGTAATCAGAAACGGAAAATTTAAAAACGTGCGTTCGCACTATACTAATGGAACTTTCATTCGACCGAATATTTTTCCGAAATGTTTAAAATTACGAAAATGACAAACCGCACACAAAAGTTCGATATGCGACTAAAAAACAACTTTAACAATTTGTCATTAACAAATAGACACCCATATCCAAATATCAACAAATCCGACCATACCAAGACCAGACCAGACCAGACCAGACCAGACCAAGACCCGTTCCAACGCTAAACCGCAGGATCAGCGTTGTGAAAACCGATGCCATGCCCTCTAGTCCGGGCGCACACTGTTGTGCGTCTAGGCGGTCACCAATCCGTCTATCGGCCTCGCCCAATGCTCTCCAGCGGCGATCATCGCGGACCGCCCGCGCGTTCGCCATCGCAGGTTTATTAATTTACAATCAACCCAAATCCGCCTGCAGCCGTTGACATTCACAATGGGTCCTTTCAGCTCTCGGGCCTGTGTCACGTTTGGCGATGCCTACGGCCCGAATACTTCGAATGTACGTGAGAAAGAGGCGCGAAGCAGCGTACAAAAAGACAGAGAAAGACGACTACGTAGAGTGGTCATGTAAATCCAACATAGGAATTTATGCGACTGATCGCCCCGAACCGGAAGTGTTGAGCATGCGGGCTCACATAGCCACGTTTCTTTGTCCTCCTTCGTCGTCTTTGTTCCTCCTCGTTTTATGCAGCGACAGCTCGCGTGTCCCTCCTTCCGTCATCGTCTTCGCACCCCGGCTCGTTTTTTTTTGCCATCGTCATCCTGAACGTCGTTGTCCGATGAATCGCTTCGCGGGCTGAGGAGTGTCCGATTTAAACCTGCTGCGCCTCCACGTCCCAGGTGTCCCAGGTGTCCCAGGTGTCCCAGGTGTCCCAGGTGTCCCAAGTGTCCCAACTGTCCCAGGTGTCCCAAGTGTCCCAGGCGTCCCAGATGTCCCAGGAGTAAGTAAATATGCGGCCAAACAGTGTCCGTAGCCCGGGCCTCTCTCCCGGACGAATCGAAATCCGATCACGTAGCCGAAGCTCGCTAAAATTGCGTGTTAAGTGTATGGCTGGGAGGGGGGGGGGCGATCATGACGAGAGAACGATCGGCGACTAGTAACGTGTCCCGTTTGTGTAAGCGGGCATACGTGATCGAGGATCCTCAAGGTGCGCATGGTTCCTCTTCATATGCATCGAGGCAAAAGAGTGGCCGCACTTGCGTCGATACCGCGTCGCACGCCAACTCGTCGTACCCTCGTTTTCTCGAATCGACAACACGCAAATCGCCTCCGATCAATTGGAAGTGGTGGCGACCGCAAACTTTCCTACATCCGGCCGGCGTGGAATACTGTAAAAACCGGGAAGACCCGGTCTGCTCGTCGTTGGGGGTCTTTTTACAGCATTGGGACACCTAGACATCCTCCAACGCGGTGGTTGTCATAACTTCTCGATAAAGAAGTAGGTTATAGGGGAGTTGTGCTCAGGAGACTAGGCAGAAAAATAGACCGAAAATGGTCACAATTCAAATGGCATTTGCGAAAAACCGAAACAATATACATACATTTTGTTTTTTGCAATGTTTTTATTGGACTTTTGACTATCAAATTCAGTGGTTGAGGTTTTGAAAATATAAATATTAAAGGGAGATACGGGTGGATGAAGAATACCATGTGTATCATGCGGTGCTCCCTCATTGCCACGGTTCCGAATGGCCAGTTGAGGTTTTCGGCAATTACCAAACGCCATTCTCTTCGGGGGATATTCCTCCACAGACTGAAACTAAAATTTTCGAAAAAACATGAAAATTAAGAAAATGGCGTCTAAAATTTGAAAAATATTGAAAAATGGATGACATTTGCTGTAATAACAATAATAACAAATTGATTTTTTTTTACATAGACGTCGGTTCATTTTGTAGAGAAAGTTGATATCTTCATTTGAAAAAAGTCAAGACGATATCTTCAATTGTCCTTGAGTTATCGCGGCAAAACCAGTACAAAATGCGGTTGTTTCGAGAAATATGCGTTGAAGTTCTCGCGCAGTACTACGGCAGAAAAATTGCAACTTACGTACGTTAAAAATTGCTGGTGCTGTAGAGAGACTTCTCCGGTTCAGCTTTTTCTGTGGCAGCAATCGCGGAACGTCGGTTTTTTTCCACTCTAGCTTCTTTTGTCGATGCTTTCGATCTCTTGTCTGCATCCAACCGTTAACTGATAGCGGAGTATTGGAGTTTTATGGCCCTCCTGAGCTCAATTTTGCGAATTTTTCAGTTCGTTTTGCTCCAAAATGTTTGGAAGAGATTATGGTGACAGAACACCAACAAAAAAAAACAAAAAAAAATCGAGATTTTTCGATGCCTAGTCCCCTTAAAATGATCTGCTTTTTCTTCTACGATACATATTTCATAAGTGATGTATTTCGAAGCCAAGTGTATATCTATAAAGGTTTATTATTTTTTGACCATACAAACTTTGCAACCCCCATTTCCCCTTAGGGATTAAAGTTCTAAAAACGCTGAAATTTCATTAATTGTGTCCAGGAGCAGTAATACTAAGTTTCAAGATAGATCTTCTGACCAGATTTTTTCATTTGACATACAAACTTTGCCACCCTCTTTCTCCCCTTAGGGGGTGAAGTTCTAAAAACGCTGAAATACGTATTTCATTAATTGCGTCAAGAAGCACGAATACCAAATTTCAAGTAAATCCGACCAGATGTTTTTTAATATCTATCCTAACTTTGCCACCCCTTTTCTCCCCTTAAGGGTTGAATTTCGAAAAAAAAAACCCTTCTTAGTGGCTGCTCCCGTCACAAAAGCAACCTACTGTCGAAATTTCACGTAATTAGCTTCCGGGGTTTTGGCTCGGCGTTGATGAATCAGTCAGGACATGTTCTTTCATATGCAGACTTTGCTGCTAGCAACACTTATTGGCCGACCATGGAACGCATCGTTGCTCGTACAGCGCGAATATGTGAAAAGATATTGTGGGTGTGTCGTCTCATCTGACTGTCATCTTGAGTACGACTCCCCTACCGATAACTGCAATTCTTCTCTATCGTTTCGCCATACGATCCAAGTTCGTCATCCGAGTAGGGAGAAAGGCAGGCGCGATCAATTTGTTCATCCTCAGGCGTACCATTAGCTGTTTTGTTGCCTGCTGGCAAGCACTTGGCTCAAGTTGTATGCAGAGGTAACCGGATACGAGGAAGTGCGCGAACGAGATGAGCAATTCCGTTCTTTCGTGGGACGATACGACCAATGGGAATGGCAAACACGGGAGATGTCTAGGTATTGCATACTGCAGCTCGCGAGCGTCTTTGTTGTCAATAAAGCACATATGTACGGAGAAAGGATATTTTCAAACCGTCATATCTACGCAATAGTCGCTATCGGCACATCCGACTCCTTTGAGGATGGTCTGCGAAATCGTTCCCCAGCGAACGATCTTTGAAATGGCCTCTATATAGCCATCTTCACATTCATTCAGAGACGATTTCAAAGTCATCGGGGCTTGAATAATGTTGAGTATGGGGCTGCTACAGGCCTGCTATGGGGATTGGCTGTTACGGGGACCATTCTTGAAGTCCAATGTCTTCAAAATTACATTCTACCATATATATAGCTCCACACTGTAGTAGAGAACCGCAAGAGGGGAGGAGGGAGAAAGGTGGGGGGAGAGAGAGAGAGAGAGAGAGAGAGAGAGAGAGAGAGAGAGAGAGAGAGAGAGAGAGAGAGAGAGAGAGAGAGATTGGTAAATAAGACGTGATACACGTCGTCCACAGGAAAGAATTACCTGGATACATGCAATAAGCTCTTCCAAGGAGGCTTTATTTCTCCAAGGAGGAAATGCAATTCACGGGGCTCGGCTTGACTTCCCGTATTACTGCGCTTCCTCTCTCTCCCTCTCTCTCTCTTTCTCTCCCTCTCTCTCTTTCTGTTCGTCTTTCCTCTGGTTCCCTATCTGGTACGCCAGTTGCCCGCTCTTCCTTTTAGCTCTGGATAGTGTGTTTCATGGTGCATAAAATACGCACAAACGTATATATGTATATATCTTCGGGTGATATAGAATGAGTTTCCCTCGACTGCGCTTCGAGAGCGCGACATCCGGTCTGTCTATATATATGCGTATGTGTACATATATATATATAAATATATATATAGGACCACTCGCGATCGTGGATCGATTCTCGCGTACTCAATTCTGTCTTCCATCGAATTGCTCGTATCTGTGGTCTCTGCGTTGGATCTGCAAGTCGGACACATCGGTCGAACTTGCTTTTGTAGGGAAGGCTGGGTTCGATAGAAACATGGGTCAAATGAAACAAGTTGAATAACTCGAAGATGGTTATTGATAGCGGAGGGGCCCCAAGGGCGGAAGGAACTGCTTTGTATATCGGAACCTGTCGCTCAGTTCACTCCGTCGCTCCGAGAGCATCTAGCATTCTATGTGGGTGCATCGCTTTTTCGACACAAAAAGTAAGTTTTTTACTGCTATTATTTTGCGTATTGCTCCAAAACGATTGTTCCTTCTTCCTAGAGAGTTTATTGTGATTAGCAGCTACCTGCAATCTTTAGGTTCTTGATTATCTGATAAATTATTTGATGCGAGGGTATGGGGGCAGTTGAAACAAATAGTTCGGGGTCAATTGAAACGTGTTTCTACTGACCCCAAACAAACATTTTACACGCAAGCAAGGTTTCCAAATTTTTTTTTTTTTTCAGATGCTAAGAAACCGTCCGAAACTACGAACCGCGGAAGCTGCGATCTCGAGAATTATAGAGGCATATGAAGATGACAAAAAATAGATATAAAAATAAAAATATCAAAACGCTAAATAGGGGTAGGAAAAAGAGAAAGTCGTTAATATACACCGATACCCGAGAAAAAGAAGAGACAGGGAAAGAGACTGAAGAGAAAGACCGCAGAAAACAGGCTAACAGAGTAAAAAAAAGAACCTCGGGGGAAAAAAGTAAAGAAAAAAGCAAGAACAAGAATAAACGTCAAAATTGAGAGTTTCTACAGATGATGAATCTAAAAAATACTTCTCTCTAGTTTGCGTGGAAAGTTAGGGCCACAGCAGGCCAGGATAAGGCTGGGTGCAGGCTGTAGGGACACTGAGCTTGCACAGCAGGCGATCTGATTTATTTGTGCCATAATTGTGAATTCAAATAATGTTAATATTTGAGTGTTTGGACCAATATGTCTTTCTTGATTTCTTAAAAATTAATAAATATTAGATAAAAACTGTTAATAGTGTTGTTTTTAAATAAGTCGATCTCATTGAGTACCTCGCTAGTAACAAAACCTATTACCTGACTGATTATCTTTAGTAAATTCAAAGTAGATAAGTAAAATAATATTGAAGCACTTCAATATGCCTTCGGTGATACCAAAACTGGAATGAAAAGCAATAAAACCGATTATTTTAATTAAAAGAGTATTTTATTCACAATAAACATACTTTGTCACTTCATACACGTCATTAACAGGACCTGGGTTTAGTAGAAACATCAGTTCGATCAGCTGAAAACACACGTTTCACTAACCCCAGGCACTGTTTCGATTGACCCTAACACAGTGTCAAATGAAGCGTTTTCCAAGAGTTTCTAAGCAGCTTCTATCTAAGTTCAGGGCATATTAAAAGCAAAATCAATAATGCTATCATATAGCCAGATAATCCAGCTATAATTGAAGCCCGTTACCAAACAGATAAGGTATAAAATGAAGTCACACTAACCAATTTTCTCAAAAACGTTCCAATTGACCCCAGCCTCCTCTACGTGTCTTCGATAATTCGATCTGACGCGCAGCTATACGCGCGTGACTGTGCTGGTCTGGAGAGATTTTTTGTTTGGGCTGATTTGTGGATCGGGGTGCGGAAAAATAAAAGTAGAAGAGGAAGAGATGTGGAAGAGAGAGAGGGAGAGAGAGAGGGGGGAAGAGAGAGAGAGAGAGAGAGAGAGAGAGAGAGAGACATGGAAAGAAGGCTGACGGTATTTATGCAAGTATGAAAGGTATAAAAAAGCTCTTCTGAGATCCATCAGCGATAGAGTGCCTGCAGAAGCCTCCCGGCTCCTCTTCGCGCATGACCGCTCGTCAAAGGAAAAAGATTTCGACCGAAAGACGGATATTTCGATGAGTATCAGGGAATACATCTCTTTAGGCCACGAATTTTTCGGCAAGGCATCGTACACCGGTAGGTCGAGGATATACTATCGATATATCTCCCTTGGCCGAGCTCTTTGTCCCAGTTCGTTTTTCTTTTTTTTTTTTTTTTTTTCGACGGAGCACGATTATTTGTAATAATGGATTTTGATTATTGGTCGGGTGAACTTTGTGATTTTGGGTGGATAGACGTGTGCCGGAGGCTTTTGGTTGCAGATTTTGATTTGAGATTGCGGTGAACGGGGTGTTGAAACATTGTGCCTTTTTTGAAATGCAAATAATGTCGATGCGAAGACTGTGTAGGTGATGTGAATAATGCAGTGGAAATGGATTTCGGGGTCAGATCCATTTTTCGATAAATAATTCATTGGGACACTCCGATGACATATTTATTCAGTCTAAGTGACGTTTTTCTCACTGTTCATTTTCATTTGAATTTCATATTTACATTTTTGATCAACTTTTGGCTACTCAAAAATGTTTGCTGTCATTATTTCCGTTCAAATTTCATAGAGACGTTTTTTAACCTTCTTATTGCTATTGAAAATTAATATAATTTTTTTTGACCTGCTTATTCTTACTCCAATTTTTTATAAAAAAAAATCCCCCGACTTGTATTAAAATTGGATATTTCAATTTTGCAACCTGCTTATTGCTACTCAAATTTCATATACAATTTTTTTGACCTACTTACTTCTACTCATACTTCGTATAAACATTTTTCGACCTGCTCATCTTTATTTAAGGCGAGAAATCCCTTTAGGAGCCTGAAAAGTAGGTATTTTCGGGAATCTTTTCAGAGGGGATAAAATAATCTGATCATTTTCAAATTTGGACATGAATTTATTATAACTGTCAAGTTGAAAATTTTTTTTTGGGATGACCAACAAAATGGCGGCGTTATTAAGGGTCTTCGGACGCCTGTTTTCCGCGACATCGAAAGGTGCTGCAGTTGTCACTCTTTTTCTGTTGATCTGAAAAGGATATAAGTGTCATTCGTTTACTGAAATATGAAGGGGAAGGATATACCTAAAAAATGATGAAAAAGTGCAAAATTGAAAATTTGGAAGCCTTTTTACTTCAAAGTTCGAATTTCCGACCATTTTTTCGATATATTTGACCCCAAAAAAATGATTTATTTACACGCTACCTTTTAAACTTTAGGTATATCGTTCCGATAATATTACTGAGAGTAACCTCCCAAAATTTCATCCAAATTGGTCAATAATTTTCTGAGCTACAACACGAGCAGTTTTTGAAAAAGTAGTTTCGAGATAATCGCGTTCAAAGTTTCAGCATGTGACTCGCTACCTGACCGCATGCTGTCCCCGCGCTTTAGACTATATACGATAACTCCGCAATTATTCAATATTTCCAGTTTTCCTTTGGTCAGTATGTTCTTTGAGTATCATACTTTCGAAATATGTAAAAAATCGATTTTTTGAAAAATCTAAAGGGATTTCTCGCCTTAAATTTCCTATCTAATTTTTTCGACCTACATATGCCTATTCGAATTTCATATAAAAAATCTTTAAGGGGAGGTATACACCAAGATGGTCGAGGTCGAGGATTTAGAGCTATGAACATTCCGCCGACCGTAGAAGACCTACACTATGGGCCTGGTATCGATGATTCAATGTAAGTTGACAAATTTCATGATTTATTCATTCCCAAATTTTCAAATGCGTTTTTCTCAAAACCACGTTTTTCAAATCGGTGCCAAAAATTTCTCGAAAACCAATGAACCGATTGCCTTGAGGTTTTTTGTGTTTATCCTATACACCATCATCTAGTACTTTTCATAGGATTTTTTTTCCGTTACTTAGTTTTTGTTTTATAGGCAAAATGATAACTGATTTTTGACCCAAAAATCACTATCTATGTTCAAACGTCCGCCATTTTGTCATAAATCGATATTTTCAAAATCGGCTATGACAAGTACTAGATTATAGTATCTAATTTAATAATCTTTTTGGTTTTTTTTTCAGATGATTTTTGAAGAAACGCCTGTGGGTACCGTATACGCAGATTTTTTTTACTTCGCTTCAAGGATCATACAATATCCTTGTATATTTTTGATATTTTTAAATAAAGAAAATTAATCATATTTCTGAATGTATATATTTTTAGATAATTAAAACCCCAATCCGAAACTTCGAATAGTTTTCCTTGAAAAAATTCACAAAAATGACCTTTTTTCCGGCTCCTACGTGTATATCTCCCCTTGACCTGCCTATTCCTATTCAAATGACGTATTAACATTTTTGGCCGATTTAGTTCTCTTCAAATTTGATATTAAAATTTTTCGATTTGCTTGCACCTATTCAAATTTGATATTCAAATGTTTAACCTGCTTATTCCTATTCATATTTCATATAAAAAATCTAACCTACTTATTTTAATTCAAATTTCACACTAAATATTTTTAATCTGCTTATTCCTGTTCACATTTTATATAAATATTTTTCGACCCACGCATTTATATTCAAAAGTTTCAATTCAATTTCTATCTCTGTTCAAAATTGATTCAAAAGTTCAGTTCAGCTTAGAAGAAAAACGAGTGGATATATAGTCACTACAATTTAATATTAGTAAGATTTGTATTACAAGAGTAAGGCGAAGAAATAATGGCACGACGATTTGAAAAAACATTTCAGTCGGCTCGGAGTAGGTATATATATATATATATATATATATATATATAATCGACAAATAGGAGAATGCGACTAGAAAGAGCGCTCGGTTTCTCGGATCGTCGCGCATGATTGACTCACAAAAGGAAAAGAGATCTTCCGTCGTCTCTCATCCGCGTATGGATTGCCGATCGATCGCGAGATCCCGCGAGATCCCTTCACGATGCGGGATTCTCATCTCTCGTGATGGCAGAATTTATACACGGATCAGCGAGATTTCCACACTTGTCGATATCGATAAATAAGGTATGTATAGATATAAGAGCACCCAGGAGTGCGGTAGCTTTCGAACCTGAGTGGGTTGAAAAAAAAACTATTTTCTTTTCTATTTGAAAAAAAAAATATATTTTTTTAACACCGCCAAACGAGCGCCGTGATCGTTCTTCATAAAAATAAAAAAAATGTTACGGGCTCACTCGACGATGTCAGGCCAAAAACTGAGATGGCGACTTAGAAGTCGACTTACAAAGAATGAGCGAGTCGTGTTGAAAATTTATAAATGGTTACTCAAGATATACATGGAGAAGAGTAGAAAAATATTTCGAAATATTTTTTCAATACAAATTTTATTCGAGAAATTATTTTTATTCAAATCTTCAAATATTTGTCATTCAATTTTCAAATATTTTTATTCAAATATTCAAATATTTTTTATTCAAATATTATAAAAATATTTTTATTAAAAAAATATTTTTCTAATGCATTTAATTCAAATTAATACGAAAGAATTTCTTCCAATCTTCAGGATTAAATTTGAAGCAAAATACTAAGGCATGTCTCAATGTAGATTCAAATTACTAAATGGTACCCACTATTTCAGCCAATCCACGTATCAAAAAATTGTGTCGCCCCTGACATTGTTACGATAAAGAAAAATAAAGAAAAAAAATCGAGAAAACGTATGTGTAAGGCGCTTCTTCAGAAAGTGAATATTCAAAAAAAATCTTCACTTCTGTTCCACGACTTTATATCTACATTAGAGCATATATACCGGTTTTTGATAATATCGAAATACCGATATTGGACTCGGATAATACCGATATTTCGATATCAGAGTTGAAAAAATGAAAATATTATTATAATTGATACTATTCCCATTTAAGTTACTTTTACTTGTTTTTTTCTACGTTTAAAAATCTCAAAATATTATTACCTACATCAGATATTTCCAAATCGTCAACTTTTCATATTTTTTTGAACGAAAAACTGTCAAAAAAATAGGCAAATTCGATACGTTTTTTTCAAAACGCCGCCATTTTGTCAATTTTCATTTTAATAAATCTCCATAGCAAGATAGCGCCTTTCATACTGATTAATAATCCTTTGACACATTTTGTTCCAGATAATATTTACGGTCTCAACCGTGTACACCGTGAGGACGTTTTTTTTCGAAGGCATTTTCAGGCGTTGAAACAAATGTAAAAAAAATAAAATTAAATGATGAAAAATTTATTTTCTTTTCTTCAAGAGTGCTTTGATTTGACATTAAAAAATCAGACTGATTAGCGTATGTTAACCATAGAAAAAAAATCGCAAAAATCGGCTATTTTTCGACCCGTTACACTGTCACCATGCTGTTGCCTGCCTGCCACAAGCTATCCCGTTTGTTTGCATTCTGGTAGCAGCTACTACGCTGACTGGTATAAAAGTGTCTAATTTTTTTTGCTTCTTTACTATTTATTTATTTGCATAAAAGTTCCTATTTTTTGTTTGTTCATTTATTCTACGTTGGGTTGGATATATCGAAGAACATAGCAGAGTAATGTTAAAAAATATATAATAAACGAAGGACTCAATAAAAAACAGTGATTTTTGATAAATACTTTGCCTTCACTTACAAGGAAAATCCCTCAGGTGACACCTTTCGATTTTGTTGAAATTTGGATATATTATAAAGAACCGAAAAGTAAGCGATACGTATTTTTTTTATCGGCGGGAAAACGGTTTCAAGGGGTGAAACCACCTCTCGAAAAAAGGCATCTTTAAGGGTAATATAGCAGTTTCACACACAAGGAGTCCACTGATTTGGACGAAACAAAAACGAAAATTGTTCTAATCCGAAGCAATGAAAAATCCACTATAGCGAAATTGCAACAAAAAATTAAGGGGTGAACCAACCCTATTTCAAGGGGTGAACCACGCCTATTTCAAGGGGTGACTTTACCCCTTAAAATCGTTTTTCCGCCGATAAAAAAAATACGTATCGCTTACTTTTCGGTGCTTTATAACATATCCAAATTTCAACATAATAGAAGGGTGTCACCTGAGGAATGTTCCTTGTTAGCAATACACTATTATTTCTACAACTTCCATCTTCATGTTCAAGCTTCTAACATTTTTAATCATCGTTCCCCATAAATATCGGAAAATATCAAAATACCGGTATTCCGATATTGCAACTTGATGATATAGAAATAATACCGGCAATGAAGATAGCTCCGATAGTCCAAGCTCTAATCTACATTGAGGAACGTTTCGGTATTTCGTTCCAGGTTGGATCCTGAGGGTAATAAATTCCATCGCTTAAGGCGGGATATACATTTAGACAGGAAAAAAACAAGCAATATTGAGGGATTTATTAAACTAAGTAATAATTATGCTGCAATTATCAAACTTTAGGCACACTTTAATAGTATATTCAAGTACACGAAACAATTTTTAAAAATTAATTCATCATCAAAATGGCGGAGCCGTGGCAGTCACAGCAAGATCGCCGCGGGAGTTGCGAATCGGCGTGCAGTCTAGATTCCCGTAGACTTTGATTTGCAAAAAAGTTCAAACATTTTTTCAGTTAGAACATGTATAGTTTCTATGTGACGGCAATTAAAAGGAAAAAAAAAAAAACGCAATTTCGAGAAAATGGCACGCATTTAAAAAAAAATCAACATTTGACGCAATATTTCTGTAAAATGTGGATTAAAAAAGTAGTTTTTTTTCCAATTTTTCAAATACAATCTTCGTCAAGTAGAAGGTACCAATATTATCCATATTTCTACCAAGTTTCAATTCAATCGGCTTAATGGTTTTTGAGCAATCCTGCACGCCAATTTCGATAATGCAGTTTTGAGAAAAACGCGTATGAAGGTACAGCGTTGACGGGCTGTAACGTTTGAAGTTTTTCGAATTTCGCTTTGAAACTTTGGGAAAATATTCTACATATATAGTTCTACCGTTTGAAGAAAAATAAACAAAAAATCGATATTTTGATCGTTGTAAATGTATATCCCGCCTTAAGGGGTAAGGCCACTGTAACAGCCCAAAAAAAAAGGTTTTTTCACTAATTTTTTGCTCCCGAAATTGAAGGTATTTGAAAAAAAAACTTTTAATGGTGTTATCGGGCATACATTAAACTTTATTATAAAATTTTTTTACAGTAAAAAAAAAACAAAATGGCGGTTCCACAGCTATCTTCCCGGGACATGTTTTGCTTCCAGGGCTCCGCGGCACGCAGCACCACTGGTGCACTTTTGAATCTAGAACAAAAAAAAAACCATTAATCTAGAGGGCTATAGCTAGAGAATGTCGATCGGATTTTAAAAAGTATCAATTTTTGTGGATTTGGCGTGCGTTTGAAAAAAAAAATTGATTTTTGACGAAAAAAAAACGGCAAGTTTTTTGTTAATAAAAAATCAATAAATAAAGTTCTTGAAAATTCCGATCGACATTCTCAAGATAATGTAAATGTTCACATCTGGTTAAAATTTCAAGTAAAAAAAATGAAAATTGTTCGAGTTATGCGTGCCATTTTGAAAAACCATGTTTCGAGAAAAACGCGTTTAAAGTTTTGCGAATAGATTTTTATTGGAAAAAATTTAAAAAAGAAAACACAGGACCTTTTTTTTCTTATTCTAGAGGGTTTAAACTATTTTTTAAGCCAATAAAAAAAAATCGATTTTTCAAAAAATTTACAGTGGCCTTACCCCTTAAGGCAAAGTAGAA
>OZ023322.1:25723418-25771865 GCA_964007375.1 Ophion obscuratus | reverse complement strand
GGATTAGGAGACGAGCATCGCGTCGGGAAAAGCGGACAGAGGGACTTGAGCGGAGATCGGAATGCTGCAGCTTTAGGGGTCTTGTGGACACCGCAGACACAAATTAAAGTTGACAACTTAGGCTATGAAACTGTACAATGAAAAAAATCGGTTTTTGGATATTTCAAGTTTATGCTCATTCCTAAGTGGTCTTCTTTATTGTTCGGAACAAGAGGAAAATGGCCAAATTCCGATTTTTTTCTGGGAAACGTGTGGCGAAAAAACACATTTTTTTAACACAAAGGTATATATATTGAGCATTTAAAAAAGTACCAATAAATACAGAAAAACAACAAAAACATGGCCACCGGCAGATGATGACATTTTTTTTTAAACGTTAGGCGGTGGACACTCTCCAGCTCGAACGGTCCATCTGAATTCGAACAACCAAACGGGGTATTCAAGTTAAGAATAAAGAGGAGTCGTTGACGATCGTCGATTCTTACAATTAATTGTTTTAACAACGTGGCGACGAATTGAAACTCGAGCACACAAAATCTATGAAAAAGGTCGTCATTTTTACGTAACTGTTAAAAAATGAAGATCGATTTAAAAAAAGTGAGATCGTCAACGACCGTTAAATGTTTCTCATCGTATATCCTGTAAATTTGGAAATAATCCATCAAGCGATTCTCGACATATCATGTCCACCGACTTGAAAAACAGTGTTTCGAGAAAAACGAGTTCAAAGTTTGAACTATGGTGCTTAGGGTGACACAAATTTGAGCCCTATGTTTTTCCTTAGGTCCACCATCGAATGATCGACTTTAAAGAAGAAAAAAATCGTTGCGAACGCTGCGAGCGGTCAAATAATATTTAGAGGTCGCTCAAGCCTCCCAAAAATGCAAATTTTCATTAAAAAATCAATTTTTTTGTCTTCTTTCACTTCTCACCCATGAATTTTACGCTTCACAATTTTTAAATTAAGTTCGCGAAAGCTCCAGCCGGCCAATGAATATTGAATGGTCGCTCAAGAGCTTCGAAATTTCCAATTGTCGTAAATTGTTTTCTCCTCTCATTCATGATTTTAACACTGTAAAGTTTTCAACACAATTAATCCTTTTTATCGTTAGAAACGATTTTTCTTATTTACCTCACACTTCTAACCCGACAAAACGGAGGACCTATAATTTTGTTTACGGACAAGAGCTTTGAAGAATTATTTTATGAGAATAAAGATCATAATTCTTGGGTTAGCAGTGTGAGGTAAATTTGAAAAATCTGTTTCTAAAGAAAAACGATTAATTGTTTTGAAAAATTTATAAATCGTCATGTTTGTGAGTGAGAAAGTAAGAAAATCGGCGAAAATTGGGCATATCAGAACTCTTGAGCGGCCACTAAATATTCATTGACCGGCTAGAGCTGTCGCGAGGTGAATCTAAACATTATAAGGCGTAAAATTCCTGGGCGAGAAGTGACGGAAAAACAAATCGATTTTCAAATGAAAACTCGAATTTTTGGGAGGCTTCAGCGACCTCTATATATTTTTAGACCACTCGCAGATTTCGCGAAATTTTTTTTTCTTTAAAGAAGATAATTGGATGGTGAGAAAAAGAAAGAAGAATAGAGCTCAAATTTGTGCCACCATAGTGGAATATTTCAATGAAATTTTCAGGGAATATAGCTCAAAGGTAACTATCGCATAAAAGTCTTTTTGGCACATGAAATTTTTTGATCCACCCGGGTAGTCCGTTAATGGTGAATATTTTTTATTTTTTAAGTAATTTTGAGCTTCTTCCCTTTTTGTACCTCAATGTCTCATATACAAAGTTTTTCGCCTCCAAAAAGCACAATAGCCATAATAACCATGAAGGTCTACATGCAAAGCGCGTTGAACAGAAAAAAACGTGTCAAATTTATAACGAAAGAATTTCGACGTAAGTACAAAGCGGAGCAATTTTCCGCCAGGCTCATTAATCTATTCGTACATCAGCGCGTTATTACGAAGATGATCGCGCACCATGAAACAGTTTTCAAAAGCCATGAAATATGCTTGAAAATCGCGTTGGTCCTCCCAAAAGAAAAATATCCCTTTTTTCCCGTTCATCTGCCGTTGAGGGATGATGGCACGTCGTGTAGTTTTTTTTTCTTCTCTTTCTTCTCCCCGAAGAAAAACGTGGAGAAGTCACGAGCAAGTGTATACGATCGAGGGAAAGAGCTGAACCCGTCTCGACTGCCGCAGTTATCCTCGCAGTGGGACGCCCCTCTGGAATAGTTACGACCCACATATAGAAAGGGACGAAAAAGGGACCTGTTAATTTTCCACGCTTAAGGGACCGCGTAACGCGTCTAAGGCAACAAGGGGGGATCCCAGTGGCTCTTCATATTTGCATCACAACTCACGTTTCCACATGTCACTTTCAAAAGCAACCTATCATTAAAAAGCGTTTCTCTTTGGAGTTGATGAATTAGGGAAAAATTCTACGGAACCGCATAACTCGTTATGTGCTCGCAACTATTCGATACGGCTTTAAACAAATAGCTTTTTCACGAGCTTCGATTTAACAGCGTTTTGAAATGAGAGGCTCTTCTATTGGAAGGTCGAAGAAAGTTGGAAACGTCGCTTTTTCATCGTTGGAATTTCGCTCGCAAAGTTTTTCTCTCAAGCGAAATTTCGACAAGCGTCGGGAGCGAACATTTATTTGGGGATCACCACAATGTAACGGGTGGAAAAATAGCTGATTTTTACGGTTTTTTCATGGTCGAAATACCCCGTGCAGAAATTTTGGCAGGGATACAGCTGGATTCTGACTTGTATCCCGGGCTCCCAGTCGGGATCTAGTCCGATATCGGATCAGATTCGAAGACTAAGTGTAAGATCCGTAAACTGGATTCCATTAGGGGTCCAGAACCGGATCCTTTAATGACTCTAAATAGATTCCCCATGGAATCATTGCGGAATCTGGGAAGAATCACGGGTGAATACAGGCTGAAATAAAATGTCAAAAATGGAATTATGACATGTTAAATTTATTATAAAAATAAATAACATTTATAAAGTTTTGGTGCATTAAACTATCAGTAAAAAAAAAAATTGTCCAAAGATTCAAATGGCAGATCGCGCTTATCGCGAGATTTTGATGTGAATTAAAAAAAATTCACATCAAAATCTGTGAATGCAAATGTATTGACAAGAAATTATAAATACAAAAAAATTCACAAAATGAGTTGTGAATTTTTTCGTATTTAAGACAAATTAAAATCAAATTCAAAATGATTAGATTAAAATTTGCGCCAAAAGTGAGTTCGTACGTATTTTGAGAGAAAACATTGCCTCGAGGCAAAGAAATTTTTGCACGTAACTTTTTGTGCGAACATTTCTTTGCCTCAACACAATGTTTTCTCTCAAAATACGTTTAAACTTGTGGTGTAAATTTTAAAATAACTGTCGTGAATTCGATTTTTACTTTCTTCAACTTGAGGAAATTCACAACTCATTTTGTGATTTTTTCATATTTATAATGTAATATTTGAAACTCACAATTTTTTTTGCAAAAATTTCTTTGCCTCGACGAAATGTTTTCTCTCGAAATACGTAAGAACTCACGGTTGGTGTAAATGTTAATCTAATCATTGTGAATTTGATTTTAATTTGTCTTAAATACATGTTCATACCCACCAACATGTCGATGGGTATAAACAGAGACTTATTCCCCAAAACCGGTATCCCGGTTAGAATCCAACTTGCATCAGTATCGGAATATGTACGACGACGATGGCATAATTTTGAAAATTTTGGCATCACGTGTATTTGCGGTGTTACTATGTAATTCCTATCTATAGATAGGAATTCCATAGTAATACAGAAAATACACGTGACGCCAAAATTTTCAAAATGATGCCATCGTCGTCGTACATATGCCGATACTGATGCAAGTTGGATACTAACCGGGATACCGGTTTTGGGGAATCCATGACAAATCCTGATCGGGATTTGATCGGACATAGGGTATCCCGGTCAAAATTTCTGCATGGGACGATAATCAGTCTGATATTTTTATGTCAAATCAAAGCCTCGTGAGGAATGGAGAAAAAAATTGAACGCTTATTTTTATTAAATTTTTTTTAATGTTGAGAATTACTTCGAAAAAAAGATTTACAAAATGGGAGGTGTTTGAAAAAAAATCGAATTTAGCCTATTTTTTCGACAGAGTACCATATCCGGGGCGCCAAGATTTGACGGTGAATTTAGGGTTATCGAGTCAAAATAAACAAAATATGAAGAATGGTAAATGTAATATTCCGCTTATTTTGCGTTAAAATTCGAATTTTTCATTAGTTATCAAAAATTACGATTTTTTCGAATTTTAAAGTTTCAAGGAACATCAAGAAAGGTAACTTGGAAATTTATAGTTTCAACAGCGTCTCATACGAATAAATTAACAAAAAACGAGGCATTTCAATTTTTTTTAAAGATACCGGGAAAATCTAATTTTTCGGAGTATTCATACTCCATGTAGATTTAGATATTAGACTTTTCCGATATCTTTAGAAAAAAAATTGAAATGCCTCGCTTCTAAAAGTCGCAGTCTAAACGTGTTCACCTATTTACCCGAAATTGAATCCGAAAATATCTCGCGTAATAAATTAGATCTGTACAAAAATACAACCACGTATCTGAAAAATCTTAAAGTTACGGCGTCAAAAAAGTATGACTGCGAAAATTGAAACTCTCCTAAAACTTGCTGCGTTCCACCGACTTTCCCTAAATTCGGAATCTAATTCTAAATCACATATTTTCGCGGGTACAAAAAAATCGAACCCACAATTTTCGAAATGTCACGTACGAAAAATTTGAATGGCAATCACATTTTGGACAGTTTCCAACACTTTTCCATTAAAATCTCGAGCATATTCCCTCCCCCTCCCCCCCACAAAAGCAGTTTTTGTCCTCCACTGCCAAAAAAAATTAATTTAAATACGATGTATTTAAATAGAATAGGTTTTTTCCTCGTCTCACGGCCTACTACGAAATTATTTGTTTCAAAGATATTTTTTTATATGTTTCAGCTATTCTTTTTAAATATTAAATATATTCAAATTGAGTAGATAAAGATGCGATTCAAATAAATCTTTATTTGCTCACAATATACACTGTAAATCTAAGTGTACTATATGCATACAATATTTCATAAATCGAAAATAAAAAATGACACTAGATCAGTTAGTCAACATCATTGTGATAATGAGAGACTTTTATCGAATAACATGCTATAGATTTTTCAAACATAACCTATATATATATATATATATAATTCCTCTCTCTCGTCCCTCTCCTCCCCCACCCTTTGATGTGTATGTTACAATGAAGACAGACCCATTAGTTTAATCAAATAAAAAAATGGTTGACTACGAAAATTCTATTTAATTTAAAGTTAAAAAAATTAAATATATACATTTAGCGTACTCAACTAAATTGTTTTTCATAACAGATGAAAATGAATCACATATTTATTGGAGTTAAATAAAATATTTAGTTATTATACAATATTAAATAGATTTTGGTTTGAATAAATAAATATATTTCAAATAAATAATTCCAATAATGGAATGCAATAGAAAAAATTTGAATTCACGAAAAATCTAGTTAATTGAAATTTAAAAAATCAAATAGCCGCGGTCAGTTGATATCAATAGAATTTTTCTATCAGTGTTTGAGGAAGCAACATTTTTCATATTTTTATTATTCTCGTTGCATATTTTGTTTTTTAACGGCCTACTCATTTTGTACGCTGCGACGATTTTAATTTGCCCGCTTGGCGAAACGGAGCGCGTCTCGCTACATGACGAGTCCGAAAGAGCGCATCATTAGTGCGGCTTCTTGCGGACCCAGGGCTAAAGTCTCTTCCTTCCTCTCGAGCGGATCCTCGAATTCCCCGGGCCAACGTTGAGCGCGGAGGAAAGACGAAGAAGGTGAAGGCGAGAGGCAGAGATAGAGATGGATGAAAAAAAGGAATTTGAGCGACCGGGGGCTCAGCATCAGCCGAGCCTAGGTCACAGTCCGAAGATTTCTCGTTCTCCTCTTCCGTCTCTGGTCCAGCGCGGAGAGCGGTGGCGAGCAAGATTATTTTTGTGTATGTAGTAATATCATTATATATCTATACATGTACACAAATGTGGGGGAAAGATGATTTTGGAGATATTCGACTTCCAGGACAGTCCCCATAACAGCTACGTGTGCATAGCCAATATTACATTGATGCAACGAATTCGAAATGTCCTTTTTCAATGTGCCTACAAGGAAGATCATACCGAACTCACATCGGCCAAGTCAACATAAAAATCATCCTTATTACCCAAGAAATAAGAAAAAAATGAAACAGATATATTGTTGTATTTCTGGGAACGATTCTGCGAACGGTTTATTAGAAATTTGCCAAAAATTGAAGCACTACTCGAATACAAAGAAATTGAAGTATTTTTTAATTTTCCGGCGAAGAATGCAATTTCCATATCGAAGTAAATTTGGCATTTTTCCTTCCCGCAGGACCTTACAAGGACAGATGAAGGGAGGGAGCCCGAGTCGAAACGTTCAGCCTATTTCGAAGGCCTTTGGCTACATCTAAGCCTCACTTGAGGCTACTTAAGGACGGGGTAAAGTATTAAAAAAAAAAGTTTCATTTTTAAAATTTTTTTTAAATGAATGCATAATATATCAAGAATATTGTGTTAAAATTTCAAGTCGATCGGAGTAAAATTGACGAAGTTATGAGTATTTGAGCGTCTATTGCTCCATGCCGTTCTCTTCTCTGCTGCGTTTTTCAAACCGTTTTTCTGAGACTTGTCATATTTGAAGTCCGTGTGCACGATAACTCAAAATCTACTGGACCAATCGCTTTGAAATTTTGCACAGTACTTCTTCACATAATTCACCAGGTATTGTCGAGAGCTTTTATGTTTTTTTTTTAAATAATGACTAATTTTTCAACAACAAATTAGCCGATTTTTTTTAGCGAAAATCGGGTTTTTGGCTCCCAAGTGCTACGAAAAATCGAAAAATCGAAAAAAAAAAAAAAATCCTCCCGTCATTACCTCGAGAAACATCTCCTTTAACAAATGCATTTTGATTTTTTTGTTTCAAATGATTCTGTTGCGAGTTATGGTGCACACCGCAAACTAACTTTTTTTCGAGGTGCCTCCGGGGTTTAATTTTCACTCGCTCAATTTTGAATATTTTGCAATGCAAATTTAGGAGAATGTTGTTCAAATGTTACTTTATTATATGTAAATTTTTCAATAAACGAATCCTATTCGTTATGCCAAAAAAAATCTTAAAAACATGCCTTTTTTTCGCCGAATTAACTTTACCCCGCCGTTAAGGGGAGATATAAACCTAGATGGTCGAAAAAATCGATTTTAAAGCTAGGAACATTCCGTGGACCGTAGAAGACCTACACTATGGGCCTGGTATCGATGATTCCATGTAAGTTGACAAATTTCATGATTTATTCATTCCCAAATTTTCAAACGCGTTTTTCTCACAACCACGTTTTTCAAATCGGTACCCAAAATTTCTCGAAAACCAATGAACCGATTGCCTCGAGGTTTTTTTGTGGTTATTCTATACACCATTATCTAGTACTTGTCATAGGATTTATTTTTCCGTTACTTAGTTTTTGTTTTATAGGCAAAATAATAACTAATTTTTTGCCCAAAAATTACTATTTATATTCAAACGTCGGCCATTTTGTCATAAATCGATATTTCCAAAATCGGCTATGACAAGTACTAGATTATAGTATCTAATTTAATAATCTTTGTGGTTTTTTTTCCAGATGATTTTTGAAGAAACGCCAGTGGGTACCGTATACGCAGATTTTTTTACGACGCTCCAAGGAACATACAATATCCTTGTATATTTTTGACATTTTTAAATAAAGAAAATTAAACATATTTTTCAATGTATATACTTTTAGATAATTAAAACCCCAATCCGAAATTTCGAATAGTTTTCCTTGAAAAAAATTCACAGAAATGACCTTTTTCCGGCTCCCAGGTGTATATCTCCCCTTAAGGCTTTAGGCATCTCTAGAGGCCGAAAAATATGCTTTTTGAACATTTTTTTTCAGAAAAGCTACAAAATAAATCGAAATTACAAAAAAGGGTGTTTATCATACATATCAGTGACTGTATACAATGATTTTTTTAAAGCGATTATTTTCAAAATGGCGGCTGTGCAGCGGTTATCTCGAAGCTGCATTTTTTAAGTTGGCCGGAAACGTAACTCAGACAGTTTTCGACCGATTCACTTGAAATGTTAAATATATCTTGAAAAATATATTGTCTATGGAAGTACGTAGGACTTTTTTTTATATTGCATAGTTCATTTGGTATTAACAATTATCTGACGATTTTTTTAGGCAAATTGTTGGAAAGTGAAAAATTTCGTCAGATAATCGTTAATAATAAATGAACTATGCAATATAAAAAAAATCCTACGTACTTTCATAGACAATGTATTTTTCAAGATATATTCAACATTTCAAGTGAATCGGTTGAAAATTGTCTGAGTTACGTTTCCGGCCAACTTAAAAAATGCAGTTTTGAGATAAACGCAGCACAGTCGCCATTTTGATATTAATCGCTCCAAAAAAATTATTGTATACAGTCACTGATATGTATGATCAACGCCCTTTTTTGTGATCTCGATTTATTTTGTAGTTTTTCTGAAAAAAATCCCCAAAAAGCCTATTTTTTTGGCCTCTGGAGTGGCCTAAGGCCTTATGATGTAGCATGTGAAAAGGTAAAGGGCCCTGTAGAGAAGGAAGAACTACGGAATTATTGTCGACCGGATTATCCTGCGAGTATCGATTACCAGTAATTATATAATTCGTTCGATCTATATTAGCCGCTCTCGAAGTTTAAAGTACAGCTAGTTTCCCCTTTGCGGATCAGCCACAAAGAAGGCTCATCAAGAAATTGTGAGGTTACTCAACCGTGCGTAGCCCACAATTGAACAAATATTCGTTCAGATGGGTGCTCCGTTCCTCCGTATTCAAAATGACAAAGTTTTCTGGTTTAGCTCAATTCTAAGGGGCTTTGGCCTCGATCGTTTTGGACCCAATACCTTTGATAATTGGCATGATGTCAACATTCAGGAAGTGTCGAGTGAACATGTGAACGCTTCGAAGATTCGTTATCGCGAGTGGAAATATTGCTGTCGAAAATGAAAAAAGTCATTTTTCAAACATCTGTAATTTATGCAAAGATAATGATATTGAAGTTCGATAAAATATGTTTTCAAGGCTGTAAAGATAAGATTTGGGAAGCCTCAACCGGATATGGAGCATTTGTCGTTGAGTTATTCGAGTTTGTACGTGGATGACAAATTCCTCGTGCAAATCGAATGAGGAAAAAATTATCGATCACTCCAGTCTGAGTTGGAGACCACAAATTGTGGTATTCATTTTTTTTTCAAACCTGATATTAAGTTTTAAATTTTAGGGGAAAGGTGTACGAGTTGATTCCCGTAAGGAAGAATGCTCGTAATATCGAAGATATTCAACATAAGTGGACTTGCTCCTTAAGATCTGAAAGCGTTTACTACTGGCATATTTATCTATCTTACGATTGGCATATTTGAAATATTCAATTTACTACGGTTTCAATACAAAGATTTCCTTTGTTTAAAACCTTACATACGGATCATCTTACTCACCACGATGTTCAAGATCATCCTTGGGGTATGGACAAGATTTTACCCGGGATCATCTTGCCCCTATTGTGGCATTTTTTTTTCGTTTGGAATAAATAGATAAATTATGGAATAAATAAAATGTTCCATAACATTTTATAATGGAATAAATAAAATTTGGATATATTAGGTAACTGTAAATAAAAATTTGCGCGAGCTCACCACACCTTTATATATATTAATCATAAGCATATAACATAAACTGTTTTGACAAATTAAGTTACCTTTATAAGTTTTATTTCACCCAACTAGAAATAAACTAAGCCAGTCTTTTCTACAGCTGGTCTTAAATCACATAGGTATATCAATTATTATTTGTGAGATAAATTATACATTAGTAGTGTAGTTTGAACATAAATAGACAATTTATTTAACAAAAATAAAGTAGGTACCTCATTTGTGTAGGTCCCTAGGGATCATCTTGTACATCTAGAAGGCAATCATCTTGCCCCAAACACAACTTTTTCATTCATTGCTCGGTAACATAACCTATAAGTATTCCACTGTTACCACGCCAACCAAAACGCAAATTGAGCACATTATAAAGTCATAAACACAACAATGATTGCAACTGACAGTGTACAATAAAAATTGCCTAGGCTTGAACTCAACCTTACCTTTGATTAACAGCTCACAATTTTTTTTTTCCGTGAACACAAGTGCGTTGCTCACACCGCCATCATGAATTGCCTAACGGGGGAGGGGGGGGGGGGGGGTGCCGGGCGCTATGTTTCACTAGCGAATACCACCAGATAGCCTTAAGGGAAGGTAATGCCTTGTTGGGCCAAAAAATGTTCGATTTTTCACCAATTTTTTATGCGAAAAGTATTAAATATAGAATGTTGACATTTGGTATGTTGACTAAGTGGTTTTTATTGAACACCAAAATATTTTTTAAAGTTTGACAAAACATGGTGGTGGGAGTGGAAGGAGCCACGCATGTCGGTGCGCGGGCGATGACATTCTTCGCTTGCGGAAGTCGTAAGTCCCGGACAGGTGATCTGAAGCAAAAAAATTAAACATATTTTTACTTCGTACAATATTGCGTATAATTTGACCTAGAATCAAGAAGAGAAATTGAAAAATAAAAAAATAGTGAGCGATCGGAAGAAAGTTTGTTTTTTCCCAAAAAATTTCGCAGTTTTTTGCTCACTATTTTTTTATTGTTCAATTTTTCTTCTTGATTTTAGGACAAATTATACACAATATTGTACAAAGTAAAAATATGTTTGATTTTTTTTGCTTCGGATCCCCTGTTCGGGACTTGGGACTTCCGCACGCGATTAATGTCATCGCTCGCGCACCGACATACGTGGTGGCTCCTCCCACTCCCACCACCATGTTTTGTCAAACCTGAAAAAATATTTTGATGTTCAATAAAGACCGCTTAGTCAACATACCAAATATCAACATTCTGGATTTAATATTTTTCGCATAAAAAATGGTGAAAAATCGAAGACTTTTGGCCCAACAAGGCACTATTAAAAATGATCATTTGACATCACGGGATCAACTCGTACATCTTTCCCCTCCACGGAAAAAAAGAAACAACGAAAATCACAGTATAAACCGCATGAAAAACACGGTGCCATATTTCATTTTACAGTTAAACAGAGTAATGTTAATCCTGTCCTAAAAAAATGACGAGTTTTCCTGTACACATTGAGATTTTACAGTTACACTGGCTTATTTACAGTTCGGTATTGTGAATACATCAGTGTTTTCAGTAAAAAATATTCAACTGTAAAATTTACATGAGATCACTGATTTTTATACTGTACGCAAACTGCAAGGGTTACAGTGTACACTGTATTGAGTACAGAGTGATTCATTAAATTTTACAGTGTGGCACGGTAGTTTTACTCTTCTTTCGACATTTCGTGACGTTATCTGTGCACTCTGAGATTTTTACAGTTACACTGATTTATTTGCAGTTTGATATTGTGAATACATCAGTGATTTCAGTAAAAATATTCAACTGTAAAATTTAAATGCGATTGCGTTGACGGGGATGAAATTTTCAGAAAAGGCCATAGCCGGGTAAGTAGGGAAAAATTGCCCCCGCATTTTCTCCAGCGAAATTAGGAGTATATTCTGAGGTATAAAAAAAAAAAAAAATCTGAAAATTTCATCCCCGTCAACGCAATGGTTTTGGAAAAATGAATTTTTTTTAATAAAAAAAAATCCGGAAACGCTTCAGCGGATCGCTTCGATTTTTTTTTTGGTACTTGTTACGATCAAACGTGTTACGAAATAAAATTATAGAACATCTTGCGAAAGATTAAGGTTTAAAAAAAATAATGTTCCTTGTTTTTTTTTTTTTTTACTATAATCCACTTGGGGTACAATAACGAAATTTGTTTCACAGGTGCTTTGGGCACCTTATTAGATTATATAATTTTTTTTAAATGATCGGTTTGGTACGCCACAGTGAAAAAAAAGAAACAGACTTTATTGATATATTTTAGTTATATATCTATATAACTAAAATATATCAATAAAGTGTGTTTCTTTTTTTTTCACTGTGGCGTATCAAACCGATCATTTTGAAAAAATTATATAATCTAATAAGGTGCCCAAAGATTATATGAAAAAATTTTCGCTATTGTACCCCAAGTGGATTATAGTAAAAAATAATAAAACAAGGAACATTATTTTTTTCAAACCTTAATCTTTCGCAAGATGTTCTATAATTTTATTTCATAACACGTTAGATCGGAACAAGTACCAAAAAAAAATCAAATCGATCCACTGTACCGTTTTCGGAATTTTTTTTTTTGATATTTAAAAAAAATTCATTTTTCTAAAACCATTGCGGTGACGGGCATGCAATTTTCAGAATTTTTTTTTATCCCTCAAAATATACTCCAAAATTCGCTGGAAAAAGTGCGGGGGGCAATTTTTCCCTACTTACCCGGCTATGGCCTTTGGGCGACAGAATTCAAGAAATTATAAAGAAAGAGAGAATTTAAAAAAAGGTACGTTCTTATCTAATTAGGACTTGTCTCGCATGTGGGGTGAAGCACGTGGCCAGGACACAAAGGATTGCCAGTTAGTAGTGCGTGGTCGATAGGATGTGAACGTTGCAATTTGTGCGACATAATTCAAGAAATTATAAAAAAAGAGAGAATTATTCACAAAAAGGTACGTTTTTGTGTATGTGACTGATTTTTAAATATTTTCTACACATTTTTTTCGAACTTCTTTTATGGATAAACTTTGTTTTGTGTGTCTACATACGAGGGTGGGGTGAACAATTTCCGGCCTGACCAAGAGATGGCGCCACTAGGTCTAGTTTTGGAGGGGCGTCCGACAGTACCATTCCTACCGAGCTTGTATGTACAGTTTCAGCCCAATCGCTATGTTAGTTTGCGTTTGAGAGCACATTGCACGAGACGCTTCCGTTGTTTTCGTAAAAATGGAAAAATTGGAAAAACGTGCTGTCATCAAATACTTCCATTTGAAAGGTTTTACACCAAAACAAATAAAAGAAGAGATGCATTCAGCACTAGGAGACTCCTCCCCATCATATTCAACTATTAAGCAGTGGTTTTCTGAATTTAAAATGGGTCTTGTGAGCACCTCCGACGAGCCTCGCTCAGGACGGCCCGTTGAAGTCACAACTTCAGAGATGATTGAAAAAATCCATAAAATAGTGTTGGAAGACTGCAGGTTGAAAGTGCATGAGATAGCTGAGACCTGTAGGATGTCAGCTGAACGTGTGCGAAATATTTTGCAAAACCATTTGAACATGGAAAAGCTGTGTGCAAGGTGGGTGCCGCGTTTGCTAACGCTCGACCAAAAAGTGCTTCGAAAAACCATTTCTACCGACAATTTGGCGCTGTATAGGTGTAACCCAAATGAATTTTTGCGTCGATTCTTAACTGTTGATGAGACACGGGTCCACCACTACACTCCTGAAAAAGATTTAAGAGCAACGAAGAAGTTATCGAAGCTGTAAAGCAGTATTTTGAAGAGCTTGACGAATCTACGTTTAAAACTGGTATAACTAAATTAGAACACCGTTATGAGAAATGTTTCAGTGTTGATGGAGATTATGTTGAAAAATAAAGCCAAAAAAATTTTTAAACATCGTTTTTCTTGGTCAGGCCGGAAACTTTTCACCCCACCCTCGTAAACTCTGTCGATATAACTGGAGCATTCATTGTATATAACCAACCAACTGTCAAAGTACAAGTTTTGTCAAATTTATATTACAGTGTTGAACTGTCAAAATTTACTGTTGACTACACTGTATTTTGGACTGTGTGTTCCAGTCAAAGATAAAGTAGAGCGGTTCGAGTCCAAAGAGGACAGTACAGGAACTGTAACAATTTACTTTGAGCACACTGTATTTTGAGCACTGTGTTTCAGTAAATCATCGCTGTGCAATCGCTCGAGTCCAATGCGAACTGTGCAGCCCCTGTATTTTGTACTATGTCTTTTTTTCCGTGTAAGTGTTGCATTTTTTTTTTTGGAGTTTCTTGATTCGGAATACCTCACATTGGGAAGCTTCGCCATTGGCCCAATGAAGTCCTGCTCCCCAACTCGTAACTCCTCGTTGCTCTTTTTTCCCCCCGAAACTCAAACAATATGAACTTCCATGCTGACTCAATTCTCCTTTTGAATAAATCCTCTCCCGATGATCCGGCATTCCTGCTCGTAACCATTCGCAGCCCCGCTTTTTCCTACCGCAAGGACACCTCAATGAAAAGTCTCGCTTTTTTTTTCTTTTGAAAAAAAGAAATATCACGTCGGAGCATCGGAGAAAGATGATTTTTCGGATAGAGAGTTGAGTTGCGGTCAGGAGAGAATAGCGGCGTGTCAGGGGCTTCGGGTCCACAGGTGCTGTACATTTTTGGGCCTTTGTGCATTATCCAAAGAGGCAAAAAGGAGAGACGGAGAGAGAGAGAGAGAGAGAAAGAGAGACGGAGTGAAGGAGACGTTAGCATCGTTGCCTTAGTGGGAGGAGGAGTATACAGCGTCATCGGCGAAAAGCAACGATTCCCTTCGTTTTAGACAAAGATCTCTAACTGGACCACGCCCCGTTGCCTCCCGCTCCTATGTGGGTCCTGCGGGTCCTGGGTCTTGATCCTGTCGCTGGATAAGACGGATTATTGTCTGAACCAGCCAGCCTCTGCTCGTCTGCCTTCCGCTATATCTATACACGTATATACTTGTGCGGAGATGTGGACGAGGGCGCAGGTGACCTGGCCCTCGTCCTTCCGTGACGTCCTGCCGGGACGAGAGAGTTGCTCTCTAGACCAGCAGCATACAAGGATCGCAGACGGGAACCTCTCTGGGCTCGGATATCCATTGGTCGCTGAATAAACTTTTTTTGTGGTATCTGATATAGTATGATCAGATGTTAAGCATATATATATATATATATATATATATATATATAAGGATGTTGCATAAGTTCTCGTTGTTTTCCAACAGATGGTGTTATCAGTACTGCGTGCGTGTAGTTTAAGATGGTAATGTATGTATAAAGAAGCCCTATTAGCAAGTTAATTTTTTGTCATTCAAAAAAAAGAATATTCGCGAGGAATTTTACTGCCGTACTTCACTTTTTTAAAGGGGTGTGAACGCTGAAAATTTGGGTGATTTTCGGGAATTTTTTGGAAGAAAAGTACTCAATTAGATGCTTCGGAAAATTAAGAATATATTTAGCTATATTTGACCTATATTACATAATTTTTTCATAAAAAAATATTGAGATCCAAGCGGCTTATGCGCTGCTTTTGGAGGCGCCAAAGAAAAAAAGTTCCTCCACTGCTGACATGATTCCGGCCGATTGAGTAGCTAAAACCGAAAAAGGAAAAAATTTCGTTAAGCTGGAAGGTATTTCCTGTACAATGACGTAGGATTTTCGAAAAATATCAAAATCTAACCAAATGGCGTAGTTATGAAAAAAGTATGTTTTCTTGCCTTAAAAATGGTCGTTTTTTTCAATGCCAAATCGTCAATTTTCATTTTAAAAAAAATATCCCTACGTCATTGTAGAGTAAATATATTCAAGAGTACTCAGTTCAAATTTCAAGTTAATCGGATAATTGCTTTTTCAGTTACAATGTCAGCAAATTTGAAAAATCTCATTTCGAGAAAAACGCGTTTGAAGATTTAACTATCGATTTTTGCAAGACAAAATGATATTGATATAAATGATATAAATGATAATGATTTTCTTGAAAGTATAAACTGTCGAAAAAGGCACGAAAAAATCGATTTTTTTAAAGTTCCACACTGATATAGCCCCTTAAATCTGCTGCTGAAACACACAGAATTCTTGTTGAGACTTACGGCCATCATGCTCTGTCAGAACCAACATGCAGTGATTGGTTTAGACGCTTCAAAAATAATGACATTGACGTGTTGAATTGGAGGATTACTTCATAAAGACTCGCGTCAGGCGCTAGCTGAACTTGCAGAATCATTAGGACTCGATGACACATCAGTTTCGAAACGTTTGAAAGCATTATGAATAATGATTTATTAAAATAAAGCATTCATTTTCACGAACAAAAAAAACAACGAGATCTTATTCAACATGACTGGACCAACGGCAACATGATGCCGATTTCGAAGGCTTTCGATTTCCCGGACCATCTTCAAAACAGCCACATGTGCTGACAGCCAACATGGCATATACATAACGGATTCAAAATTACTTTTACCCATATATAGAGACATGAATATATTGAGAAATAGGACATGTATATATGACGCTATGTATTGTCCAACACTCTTTATACGGGACAAAGTAAAAGGTCCCATACCTGCTTCCTGGATTCCCTCACAACGAAGCCCTCATCCGAGAATAGTATGACTGTGCACAGTTGGACCAGCCAAAATAAACCTGGCGACGTTTGACTAGACCCAATCGTTTTTTTAGGACTCGGAATTATCGGAATAAAGTTGAGCCTTTGGAAAAAGTAAACGAGGAGTAGCGTCAAAGAAACTGTCGTTGGGTAAACGACGAGGTGGAAAATAGGGATTTAGGATGATGCGGTAGGCGGCGTGTACCTGCCGTCTCGTTGTTTTTTCAAGTAATTACTACGTATACGAGAGGGGTGTCGAATCGAATGATACATGGGTATGAGTTTGACCGCGAGTCTTTTGAGTTTCGAAGAAAACTGCGAAGATGTACGAGGGGAGGTAGAGCGTTGATTGATGTCATTGTTGGTTGATGAAGATGTGCATGAGAGAATGAAGCAAAACTGGAACTGAACCTAAGCAGAGACGGCATCAGCTTACTAGAGTTGGTCAATTCGCGTTTCGCAATTGCATGTGGGCGTATGTTCAAAGAAGATGAAGAAGACGTCTTTGGGCTAGTCCATCTTGCCGGCTGTCCGACCATATCTTCCGATGCTCCTTCTTTAGCCCCTGATCGAGCAATATGTATGAACAAAGCACACTTTCGTACCGTACGTGAAGAAGAAGCTGACCCAACTTTTGGGTTGGACCCAACTTCGGATGATAAGGGGTAGCTAACTTCTGGCCGAGATTTTACCATTCTTGGGCTCATGAAAAGTCATCCAGCCATCTATGTGGCCTGCTCATCAGGGTTGGGCATATTCGAATTTTTTTATTCATGAATAATAAAGAAACATATTCAAAATTCATTCCGAAAATGAATGAAGAATCCCACTGGATTTAGTACTCATTCCGAAAATGAACAATGAATCCAACTCAATTCAGTATTCGTTCCGAAAATGAATAATGCATCCTACTGGAATCAGTACTCATTCCGAAAATGAATAACGAATCCTTCTGGATTCAGTATTCATTTCGAAATGAATAATGAATCCTACTGAATTCAGTATTCATTTTAAAATGAATTACGAATCCAAGTGAATTCAGTATTCATTCCGTATTCGTATCATCAAATTGAATAATCTGGAAAAATGGACAATGGAAATGGCACAAATATAATGTCCCATTTCTACCCCCATTTTTTCAGTTACTAGATATTAAGAGCACGATTTCCCTTAGGTAAATATAATCTAATGGGACGATAATGTTGCAATAGAATAAATATGTTTTCTGTCAATTTTTCCAGATGATTCAATTTGATGATATCCGAATACGGAAAGAATACTGAATCGAATTGGATTCATTGCTTATGTTGAAATGAATACTGAATTCAGTTGGATTCATTATTCATTTTGGAATGAATGCTGAATCCAACTGGATTCATTATTCATTTTGAAAAGAATACTAAATCCAGTAGGATTCATTATTCATTTTCGAAACGAATACTGAATCCAGATGGATTCGTTATTTATTCTCACAACGAATACTGAATCGAGATGGATTAATTATCGAAAGCAAAATGAATATCCATGAAATGTATTAGGTATTATTTTCCTACTCGAATACTAAAAGTATTCGAGTATGCCCATCTCTGCTGCTTATACACAGCTCGAAAGGCTTGTCCGGGTTGTCGACTAACCCCTGACGTATCAATTAAGGGGCTATACCATTGTGACACTTTAAAAAAATCGATTTCTTTGCCTTTTCTCACAGTTTATACTTTCAAGGATATCCTGTAAAAATTTCAAGGCCGTATCTCTAATCATCCTATCTTGCAAAGATCGATGAGATTTTTCAAATTTGCTGACATTGTAACTCAAAGAGCGATTATCCGATTGACTTGAAATTTGAACTGAGTACTCTTGAATATATTTACTCTACAATGACGTAGGATATTTTTGATTGGACGAAAATTGACGATTTGGCATTGAAAAAAACGACCATTTTATAGGCAAGAAAACAGACTTTTTTTTTCATAACTACGCCATTTTGTTAGATTTTGATATTTTCCAAAAATCCTACGTCATTGTACAGGAAATACCTTCCAGTTTAATGATATTTTTTTCCTTTTCCGGTTTCAGCTACTCAATCGGCGGGAATCATGTCAGCAGTGGAGGAACTTTTTTTTCCCGCCTCCGAACGCAGCGCACAAGTCGCTTGGATCTCAATATTTTTGTATGAAAAAATCATGTAATATAGGTCAACTATAGCCGAATATATTCTCAATTTTCCGAAACGTTTAATCGAGTACTTTTCTTCAAAAAAAATCCCGAAAGTCACACAAATTTTCAGCGTTCCCACTACCCATGTAGGTTTCGCCAATCGAACCGCAACGGCCAATACTTGGACCAATGTTGGCGGGACGATGATCGATTAACCAATTGTACGCCAATGCTCGGCTGAGTATTGACTAGCCAACATTGGTTTGCCGATACGAGGCCAATGTTCGGCCAAATATAGACTCGCTAATCATTGGCTTGTCGATACGAGGCCGATGTTTGCCGAAGTATAGACTCGCCAATCATTGGTTTGCCGATACGCGGCCAATGTTCGGCCAAACGTAGACTCGCTAATCATTGCAATGCTAATCATTGCAAGATCGAACCGCAATTCGTATATTGACGATTCATTGTTTCGCGTTGAAGTCGTTGAGAGACGAGATAAATACTTTTTACGAGTCCATTGGACATTATTCATAACAAATATACTAACAAATCAATGCACTCATTGTTGGCCGATTCTCGAACGAGCGCATACGCGATATTCTGCCGATTTTTATGAACCATCTTACACTGACAGAAAAATTCTATTAATATTAACTAACCGCGTCTATTTATTTATTTTTTATTTGAATTAGCTAGATTTTTCGTGAAATCAAATTTTTCCTATTGCATTCCATTATTGGAATTATTCATATTAAATATATTTATTTATTCAAATTAAACTTGAACTAATGAATTAATGGTCTGTCTTTATTGCAACACACATATTAACGGGTTGTGGGGGTAGAGAAGGTGGAGAGAGAGGAATTATTTATATAGGTTAGGTTTGAAAATTCTGTAACATGTGATTCGATAACACTCTCTAATTATCACAATGATATTAATTAATTGATATAGTTTATGTGATACAAATAATGATGAGAATCCATTTGATATCTTATGCCATATCTGCGATTCAAATGTTACAAGCATTCGGTAGCATAGGGGCAGCGTGTTTGGCTATGAGTAGGGAAGTTCAAGGTTCGAGCCCCATATGGGTGACATATTTTCTTCGAACTAATCATTTCGAAAGACCAGGCAATGACGAATTACAATACAAAAATAATATTTTTTTTTGGCAGTGCAGGACCAATTTTGGTGATCTATATTGGGTCACAATCATCCGCCAATACTCGGTCGATAATCGGGCCAAGCTCGAGTGCCAATGATGGCAATCTTGAGGGGGCTTATTATTGGCCGATTCTCGAATGAACTCCTACGCGATGCTCGGCCGATTCTCATAAGCCATTCTAGGGCCAATATTGATTGCGAATATCGGGCCGCTCTTATCATCCAAGGCTCGGTCGATGATCGGGCCAAGCTCGAGTGCCAATGTTGGCAAGCTTGGCCTCGAGAATCGGCCAATCATTGGCCACTACCGATCACCCTACATGGGGTGGTACAGCCCCATGAGCTCTTTCCATCCATCAAACCCTTTGGCATTCGCCGATTCGGAGACGTCCATCCAGCCGTCGTGTATCCACAGACGGTTCCGCGGGCTCAAAAGTTGACGCGTTCACGCAAGCCGCCGCCACGATGCATACGGAAGATGATCGTTGCAGCGAGGGGTGAAAAACGTGATTTCTGTTCCGCTGTTCCAGTCCCTCGTCAACTTGGGGATTAGTGCCCGAGGAGTCCAGCCACATACGTCCAGATCCTTCGTCACGATAGGACGTGCACAACGAAGACCGAGGTGAAAGGAGACTCGCGATAGGTTCACCCTGCGCCTGTACACGCAGGCCGAGGGTCCCGATCGGCTGGTCGCGCATAGCAAAAGATCGCGGCAAGAATAGACGCTGCGTTGGCATCTCCCATCGCCAAAGTCCGTAAGAAGAGATTGGAGCCGCCGCGGCAATGGAAAGAGGAAGAAAACAGAGAAGTAGAAAAAAAGGAGAGGGAGCGGAAAAAAAAAGATCTACCACCTTGAATAGAAGATGAAGATATAGAGTGATGAGGACCGGGCGCGAGCGTACATACAAGCGGGGCCTTAAAGTGGGCAGGCGTGGGCGGCCTGTGTATACTCGGAGAGATCAAAGGAGAGGAGGCCTCGACGATTGAAATATTGAATACCCACCCGCCAAATCCTTTTCTTCATCTTTTTCCACCACGGCTTCTTCCTTTTCTTCCCTTCGTACAAATATATGCCCCCCCCCCCCCCTGTACTCCACTGGCTCGCGATTCTTTTCATTCTCAGAGGCTCCTCTTTATCTTGCTCGCGCCACCGTACGCCACTTATTTTGCCGCGTTTGCGTTTCCATGCGCCCCGTGATCATTGTTTCGGGGTGCCCGGAACCCACGCACCAGGATCATCCCCGACGCTCTTTATTTTCCCGACGTGCGATGGGCCGCTCGGGAAAAATGGAGTCTGGCTTGCGGGGAAAAAAAGGTTCTCGGAAGGCATGGCCGGAACAACCGGTACGGGAGCGGGGCCATTTTAGGGATTTTTTTAGTGGTCTGGAATTCTGCCCTGGGAAACGCCGCTCTTTTCACGAGGGACAACGGAGATTTTTTTTTCCTTTTCTAATTGACTTGCTCTAAGCCGAGATCGTTATCGTGCATGGCGGAAAATGTTTTAGGGTTTTTAACGATAATCACCGTTTGGTAACCTTCTATTATCTCTCATTCATTTCGTGAGTCCACCTTAAGGCTCGACCTCAACGAGTTGACCTCAAGATCGAGTGATTGTTGCACAGAGCCTACCGCGCCTAAGCGATTTGTCGTGTGGTTAGTCCATTGTTCCCCAGCTCTTTTTGAAGATGAGACGTCGAAGTCAAGAGGTGACCTCAAAGGTCCAGACTGAGAAATAAATCATTGATCCTTTGTCATTGGTATTATTGAATGAAATTTCGTTGACTCAATTGTAAAATTGTGGGTGTAAATAATCGGATTTATTAGTCTAAATAAAATGCTATTGACTGTAATAACATGATAAAGTTAAAAGTTTTTTTTTTTTATTACAAGATATATTTTTAGAGAACAATATATTATTGAAACTATCTAAAAAATTATCTCGAACAAATTAAGGTAAATGTCCCAATTATTGAACAGCTAAGGATCTGGGGAATTGAATTCGGTGAGAAAAAAAATATAAAATCAAGAAAAGACCATCGCTTTCATGTTCAAATGATACTTTGATATTTTTACTTTCGAAAAACCACCCTTTAAATTATTTTAAAATGATTTGAAATGAAAAAAAAAGAATAACAATGTGAAGCATGCAAATGTCCCAGTTATTGAACACTGGAAGTGCCTATGTCCCTAATATTGAACAGGCATGTCCCAGTTATTGAACACTCTCGAGAATTCTTTTTCCGTTCTGAAAATATTATTTTGGGTATAATATTAAGAAATAAAAGCAAAATCAAACACTTCAATAATCTTTTATTAATCATGTAAAAATACAAAAATATATATTTAGTCTCTTTTTACAGGTTTTTGGTTCATTCGCATTTGGTTTATTTTTATTTTCAGCTTTCTCGTTTTTATGTTCTGTTTTTGTTTGATTTTGTTGCAGCATGGCTCCCTGAAATAACGGGGAGCAAAAAATATTGAACATTACATTCGTATTTTTAGATTACATTTAGGTTATATTCTCTTTTACTTTTCTTTTTATGTTTATTGCACGAAAATACAAATAAAAAATATATATGACGATCTTAGAGTTATTATTAAAAGAATAAAGGTAAGTTTATTCAGGAACTTACAGTTTTTGTTTGAATAAATCCGATTCACACGATCTGTCACACGTTAACTGTCTCGATGTTTTGATGGATTCAATGATGCCATCTTGGAGAATTCGAGTGTTCAATAATTGGGTCACACTGCATTTTGTATGTCCCAATGATCGAACACCGTATTTTTTAACAAATGATTCATTAATTTTTTTTAAATTGTTATTTGTAAGAAATTTTCTGAGGAACCTGAAACGCCTTTACTTTTTGAGATGCGACATTTGTTATGCCTTTACGCATGAAGTCTTAGCTAAAGCGATAAGCAGTTACCACGAGACGTCAAATCGGGTCACCGTTGCTGATTAAATAATTTTTTTCTCTATTAATTAAAGCTTTTTTTGCACACGTAAGATAACATTTCGATAGCTAAAAGTTCCATATATGTAATGAAATTTTTAGAAATAAGTGAATGCATGCAGGTGAATGAGAGATGATAAAAATACAATAAAGAGTTCAATAATTGGGACCTGTTTAATAATTGGGACATTTACCTTGTATAGTTTAGAATGCATTTTCTGCACCGAACAAAAAAGCGTTTTAATTCATAACATGAACATTGTTGATTCGAGTACACAAGAAAAATTAAATTTCGCTCGTTTGATTCAGATAAAATTTCAATTGAGCAAATATGTTATTTTATTTCTTTCACCACGTCCGATACTGATTTCCAAGTACATTATTCGTTAAAATATAAATATTTTATTTTGATTGAAAAACATTAAGCAAATGTCTGAATTGGTTAAAAAATTATGCGAAAATAAAATTTGTTTCTTGCGCATTTGGTTGAAAAAATTCGACCAAATCATGGCCGAGCGCCACCGAAATTATGGGTGTGAGGAAACCCGTAGTTCTCGGAGTAACCGCTAGAAGCCGCACGCGCGCTCGTTTCTCGTCAGCGTAGCGCGAACCGAAAATCTACTCAAACGCCGGAGAAACTCTAAAGAGTATCGCTTCTTGGCCTGCGACTAAGATCAAAGTGTAGTATCTGTTCTTATCAATTGAATGTCTGATATTCTCTCCATGGATATTCCATTGGATATCTGATATTATCTCCACTATTATCGTAGATGATCATTCTAATGCTCACTTTTTATTTAAGATATTAAACAAATTGAAAAACTTACGAAACGGATATGCCATTAGAGATTTTTGTACGAAATAAAAAATGTTGTAGCAACCGCTTAATTATTTCATCCATCTGCGCATTATATTTAGAATGATTTCAATAGAATACGATTTCAGTTGAAGGATAATGTAGATATTCAGAGAACAAAAGAGCTTTGTCAAATAAAATAATATGTTATTTAAATCCATCATATTTTCCAATATTTTATAGTATTGTAACAATCTCATATATCGGTGGCACTCCGCAGCAGCACATTTATTTGGATCAACCAACCAATATATTTTTTTGATTGAATTATTTTTTTTTCTCAATGCATTCAAGAACGAAATCGTCTCAGAAACCACACTTCCGGAAATCAGCGTGGAGATTGCAGTACTCCAAGCTTCATGATCAATCAACTTTCCTCCACCAATGTGGATCCGTTTGGGTTCCGAGCAAATGCAAAAACACAAAGGACCCCGAGAATCTTCAGCTAAACAAACCCCATCAATCTTTCGAACGGATGGAGTCATCAGGCTTGTAACGATCACCGAAAGTAACGAGAAACAAAAACCTTATCAACTCACCAATCGAGTTCTCATCGAATCAATTGGAAAATAGTCTTCATCCGTTTTGGCACTTGGATGCCCAACGGCTACCATCGCCTTGTATTCCAAAGTCCCTTGTCACGCATCCTACACACGATGTAAAGTTGCGATAAAACAACCTGATTTACGTCTGGTGACTAGAGCGCGTTTGCCCCTGTTCGTGGAAGAAACGTCCCCAAAGGAGAGACGTGGACCTCCCGTAATTTTTTTGTTTTTTTTTTTCGTTGAGAACAGACTTCGAGGAACCTGCAACGATGATGTGTGACTGCGTCATCGGAGTTTTCGTAAAAGAGCCGAGGGGGTCGACAAAAAAGCGCCTGTTAAGCCGGGGAGGTCCGGAATGAAGAATACAGAGGCAACGAAGATGTGCATACGGAGGAAGATGGTGACGGCGAAGGCCTGAAACGAGGGTGGTACGTACGAGACGGTGCAACCGGGTCGTCTTTCTCTCTTTCTTGAACATCGACGAAACAACCATAACGTTGATGGAGTCTCGGTGTTGTATTTCGAAAGGCGAAACCTGTAATAACACAGGCATCTGCTCCGTTTTCTTAAGAGCTAGTCAGCCATGTCCAATACCTCTCCCTTTCTTTCATTCTTACTGTGGAAGATCCGCTCTCGTTTCAAACATATATATATATATATATATATATATATATATATATATATATATGTATGTATGTGTGTGTGTGAAACGAGACCAGAACCGCTGATGGGCAGAAAGACCAGCCACATTTCCAAATCTACCATTTATGTATGCCTGTATCGTAACAACCCAAATACCACATAACACCTCTGCGGGGCGTTACAAGCAAGTCCACATGGTACAGTTATTACTTGGCACAATTACGTGAAGGTGAAGACGGAAGACTCCGAAATGTGCACTTCAAATGAGACATACACTTTTTTCCACAAGATCCGCATACCGGTTTTGGCAACGTCCGCTTCATTATCATGTCTCGAAAGCTGTTGGTTATCCATTTGCTGTAACTCTACACTATCGGGGATTTTGTTTAGACGTTGGCTTCAGCATGATATTCTGAAGAATTTAGGCCATCCATTTGAGCCAGTATCGTATGCTAAAGAACTTTGGGGATCCATTTCAACCAGTACAATATCCTGAAGGATTATGGCTATCCATTTGATCCAGCGTGATATCCTGAAGGATTATGGCTATCCATTCGATCCAGTATCATATGCTGAAGCATTTTGGGTGTCTCTTCGATCCAGCATCATATGCTGAAGCATTTTGGGTGTCCATTTGATCCAGGATCATTCGCTGAAGGATTTGGAATATTTTGGTTATCTCCATTCAATGCAGTATCATATCCTGATCTATTTTACCTGTTCATTTGATCCAGTGTCATATGCTAAAGCAGTTTGGCTGTCCATTTGATCCAACATGATATCCTGAAGGATTTTGGGTATCCATTCGATCCAGTATCATATGCTGAAGCATTTTGGGTGTCTATTCGAGCCAGCATCATATGCTGAAGCATTTTGGATGTCCATTTGATCCAGCATCATATGCTGAAGGATTTTGGCTATCCCTGTTCGATGCAGTATCATATCCTGATTTATTTTAGTTGTCCATTTGATCCAGTGTCATATGCTAAAGCAGTTTGGCTGTCCATTTGATCCAACATGATATCCTGAAGGATTTTGGGTATCCATTCGATCCAGTATCATATGCTGATGCATTTTGGGTATCCATTCGGTCCAGCATCATATGCTGAAGCATTTTGGATGTCCATTCGATCCAGGATCATACGCTAAAGGATTTTGGCTGTCCATTTGATCCAACATGATATCCTGACGGATTTTGGGTATCCATTTGATTCAGTATCATTTGCTGAAGCATTTTGGGTGTCTATTCGAGCCAGCATCATATGCTGAAGCATTTTGGATGTCCATTTGATTCAGCATCATATGCTGAAGGATTTTGGCTATCCCCGTTCGATGCAGTATCATATCCTGATTTATTTTAGTTGTCCATTTGATCCAGTGTCATATGCTAAAGCAGTTTGGCTGTCCATTTGATCCAACATGATATCCTGAAGGATTTTGGGTATCCATTCGATCCAGTATCATATGCTGAAGCATTTTGGGTGTCTCCTCGATCCAGCATCATATGCTGAAGCATTTTGGCTGTCCATTTGATCCAGGAACATACGTTGAAGGATTCTGGCTATAGCCGTTCGATGCAGTATCATATCCTGATCTATTTTAGCTGTCCATTTGATCCAGTGTCATATGCTGAAGCATTTTGGCTATCCATTTGATCCAGGATCATACGCTGAAGGATTTTGGCTATATCCATTCAATGCAATATCATATCTAGATTCATTTTAGCTGTCCATTTGATCCAGTATCATATGCCGAAGCAGTTTGGCTATCCATTTGATCCGAGATCATACGCTGAACCATTTTGCCTATCCATTTGCATTCGTAGCATATCCTAGCCGATTTTTATCCCATTCTCAAAGATTTCGGCCATCCGTTGATCAAGCACGACATCCTGACAGTTATGCCCTATCCTTTTGCACCGGCACATGCTGAGAGACTTCGGGCTATCCATTTGCTGCGAATGTGGTGAAACTCTTTAGATTCCACTATCAATTTCGAATAAGTGATTTCCAGAATCGAGCCGAAGTTGCGAATCCGGAGAGGCAATCGCCAAAACCGGAGATCCCTCCATTTCAGCCGCTCTGCACCAAAATAAGAATCTTCTCCAGCGTGCACTCCTATACGCATACAGACCCCAAATACCGCGATATCCACAGAACGCACTCGAGATCCAAGAATGAGGCCAAAAAAAGACAAAAAAATGTGATGGTCACCGCACAGAGAGGCGACGGATTTGAGTTTCGCAGTTGCAGCTGCGCGTGCCTGTGCACGAGCAAAACACAGTGAGAGGGACACCAGAAAAACGAAGCTGAGCAAGGGAGACAGAATGGGAGAGAAAGAGGAGGAGAAAAAAAGAGACGAAGAGGGAGAGACGAGATCCTGAACAAACATCGCTCCCGTTACCTCGCTCATATTCACAGTGTATGCTCTGTGTGGGTTTCGAATTACTCATTCAAATCGGCCAAGAGAGATTACGCCGGCAAGAAGAAGAGCGCGCAGAAGCGCGCGGGAATAATACACCACCCTGACGAGGAAGGGTACACACAAACGGGGCCATTTCCATGCCGGCTATACAGATGGCTAGACGAAAATATCAGAGAAATATATAATAAGAGAGAATGGATTATGGATATAGAGGCACGTATATGCAAATAAATCACTTGAAGACCCCTGAACCCCACATTTCGACGTCATCTCCGGAATAATCTTTTTCAAAATCGGCTATCGTTTTACAACAACAAATTCAACATGTGTTACCTGTCAATAATGTTTTGCATAAGCTCCTAAATTTTGTTTTCGGGCTACATTTACCTAGAGGCCCGAAAAAAATGGCCAAATTCCGATTTTTTTCTGGGAATCGGCTGGAATCGAAAAAAATTAAATGCTTTATTAAGGGGTCAGACCACTCTAGAGGCTGAAAAAATAGGCTTTTTGGGGATTTCTTTTTCAGAAAAACTACAAAATAAATCGAGATTACAAAAAAGGGTGTTTATCATACTGATCAGTGACTGTAGGGGCCGTCCATATATTACGTCATCGATTTTTGCTGATTTTCGACCCCCCCCCTACAATCATCCTATCGTCATTTCCGAATGACCCCCCCCCCTCTCGCAAAATTGACGTCATTACCAGTTTGGCAAAATTAAAACATTTGCGGATTTGAGAAAAATTGGGTAACATTGAAACATTTTGTTATAGAATCATCTTTTATTATTTTGTACTTTGGCAATGTTTATTAATATAATAATATTATTCTTCCCTATTCTTCAGTTTTCTTTGGATAGCTCCCACATTTTGTTATAGAATCATCTTTTATTATTTTGTACTTTGGCAATTTTCATTAATATAATAATATTATTCTTCTCTATTCTTTAGTTTTCTTTGGATAGCTCCCACGGAGTTTTCACCCATTCTTGCAAATCCTGGATCACGGGTAATATCTCCGTATCCTCCCCATATTCATTTTGGCTCGATCGAACTATTTTCATAGGTACGCTGTTATTTGAAGTTCTCGAATATAATGTAGACAAACCTTATGTAATAAATAAATAAATAATGAGTTCAATAATTAATACCATTAGGTACTTGCAAAACATTTTTCATCACTCATGCGGGGAAACCACTCTAGTTGTACAATATACTATTGTACATTTTGAAGTAACTGGTATCACAAGAATGACGTCAATTTCGAAACGCCCCCTCCCCTCATCCATCATTTACCGTCATCCGCAGACGAACCCCCCCCCCCCATTTTAAAATGACGTAATTTATGGACGGCCCCGTATACAAAAAAATGTTTGAAGCGATTAATTTCGAAATGGCGACTCTGCAGCGTTTATCTCAAAACTGCATTTTTTAAGTTGGCCGGAAACATAACTCAGACAATTTTCAACCGATTCACTTGAAATGTTAAATATATCTTGAAAAATACATTGTCTATGAAAGTACGTAGGATTTATTTTTTATATTGCATAGTTCATTTGTTATTAACAATTATCTGACAACATTTTTAACTTTCCAAAAATTTGCCTAAACATCGTCAGATAATTGTGGTGGCCTCTGGAGTGGCCTAATGCCTTGAGTTTCTGTATTCGATAGCTCATCCTAAACATACATAGTGTCTACAAAAATCTTGCGAAAACACGAACAAGTAAATAAAGCCAACTTAACAGTTTCGTGTGGGATGTGCAAATACTTTTTTTTAACCATTGAATGTTAAGAGCCTAAAAAAAATCACCAAAAAATGCAGAAAAACAATAAAAACATGGCTGCCGGCAGATGATGACATTTTTTCGCCACGTTTGGCGGTGGACACTCTCCAGCTTAAACGGTCCATCCAAAATCGAAAAACCAAAAGGTTTATCCAAGTTAACAATAAATACGAGTCGTTGACGATCGTTGATTTTGACATTTTTTTTTAGCAACGTGGCGACGAATTGAAACTCGAGCATACGAAATTTATGAAAAAACGCGTCATTTTTACGGAACTATTAAAAAATGAAAATCGATTTGACAAAAGTGAGATCGTCAACGACTTTTAAATGTTTCTCATCGTATCTCCTGTAATTTTGTAAATAATCCATCACGTGGTTCTCGAGATATCATGTCCACCGACTTTGAAAACAGTGTTTGGATAAAAACGCGTTTGAAGTTTGGTGTATGGTGCTGCTACCGCTCGCCCGGCTGGCTGTTTAAAGCTGTCGCTCATTCAATTTTGGGAATATTTAAATAAAATTTGCAGGGTATATAGGTAAAAGGTGACATTATCGAATAAAAATATTTTTGGAAAATCAAATTTTTTTACCCACCTAGATAGATGTAACCCGTTTAGGGGTGAAAACCCGAAATGGACCTGTATCCACAAAGCCAGTGTACTTGCTGGCGCAACGAAAAGTGATATGCATTATAAATGGTTATTTTTTATATATTTTGAAACTTTATTATATTTTATATAGGGGTTTCGCATGATGACAATAATAATAACCCTTTATAAAGGGTTATTATTGTTGTACAATGACAACAATGTTGTCATTGTACAAATGACTGTACAAATGACAATTGTATGACAATAATAATAACCCTTTATAAAGGGTTATTATTGTTGTCATTATTATTATTCTCATTATTATTGGTATTGCTTTTATCTTCGTCGTCGTAATTATAATTATAATAATCGCAATCCTCCTAATAATCGCATATATAAATGCGGAATACTCGTTGATGGAACCTATATGAGATAATTAATAATTTAATTGATTCACAGGACCATGCGTCTAGACTCTCTGGTACCAAACCTCCTGTCAACGGGAATGACAAGCGCAGTGTAGAAATGGTCCATCATACCTATTTTCACCATTTGCGCCTAAAAGTCGTAAACTGCAATAAAAAAACAAATAGAAAAAACATTCGACGACGGACGCGATTTTTCTATTTTAAAATTTTGTTTCGTCTAAAACTATAATTCTCCAAAAAAAAACAGCAACATTCGATCGCCCATAATTTGTATCCTCGGCAAATCGTGTTTCACGGAAGATCGGAGTTTGTATTCCCGGATTTCCTCTTTTCTGCAACTCGCGGGATTATCATAATTCTTATCTTTCGATTCCGCTGTTTTTTTTTCTTTATTCTTTCCATTCGTTTGGTTACTTTTTTTTTTGTTTTCGCATTTCAACAAAAGGAAACAATACGCCAGAAGCAGCTCACGTTCGAAGCTATAATCGTGGCAAGAATGGATAATTGAAGGAGAGCTCGCCGCGAGACGCGCGAGTGTTCGACGATATAAAAGTCGGGATATGCGCGAGGCATCGAAGTGATTTTTCGTTCATCCTTGTATTATTACGAATGCACATCGCGGACGAGAGAAGGAGAGAGAAAATGAATAACAGAGTAGGAGGGGTTTGAGGTACTCGTTATTTATATATATATACACACACACACACACACACACACACACACACACACACACACATACATTTAAGGGCCGTCCCTAAAACGATCAGATGTACTTATAGCCAACACTACATGGATATAGAGGGTTCAAAATTTCCTTTGTATATATATATATATATATATGTATATATATATAAAGTATACAGGGTGTCCCAGAACTGAATGCGTTCCCTGAAATGGGGGGTGGGGGGTGAAATTCTGAGTCGATTGATATAAGCATGTGTGGGTCTCAGATGAAGCCCTGAATTATTATTGATTTTTAAAGGCGGGCCTATCAGGTGCCCCCGTCTTTAAAAATTCATAATAATTGAAGGGTTGATCTGAGACCCTCACATGCTTATATCAATCGACTCCGAATTTCACCCCCCACCCCCCATCTCAGAGAAAGCATTCAGTTCTGGGACACCCTGTATTTATATATATATACATCCATACATATATATATAAATAATACTTTGAACCCTCTATCTCCATGTAATGTTGGCTATAAGTACATCTGGTTGTTTTAAGGACGGTTAATAAATTAATTTAACGAATCGTTGACTCCCGTTCCAGCGTGGTCCCCGAAATGACCTTGATATATATATATATATATATATATATATATATATCTACATTTATCGAAAGGTGATTCTCAAGACATTAAGGGGTCCGTAACGTTGAGTGTGGGGACAAAAGGCATTATGGGGACGGTCCTCGAAGTAGAATGTCTTCGAAATCACCTTTTCTCATACACACACACACACACACACACACACACGCGCGCACACACACGCACGCACGCACACGCATATATATACATATATATGTGTGTTTTCTCCGTCTTTCTTTCCTCTCTCGTCGGTCGTCGAACTCGTCGGGGATCCAAAATAAACGGGCGCGCGTGGTGCATCGCGCGCGCACGGCCTCGAGTCAGCAGGCGGCGCTCGCGCGACTAACGCGCACATCGGGCTACACTTCTTGCTTTCTCTCTCGCTCTCCCTTTCTCTGTCTTTCGTTTCCCTTCTCGTTCTATCACTATCTCTTTGTCTGTCTCTTTCCCGATCTTTTCGTGTACTCTCTGCTCGTGCACTGTGCACCCAGTGAATTGCAGAGCCACATGCATGAAGTAGCCTTTATTATTGCGTACACGTATGCGAATGCATCTATGCACGTGATAATGATAATAAATAAATTAGCAATTAAAATTGCAATACAAGACTCTAGATTTCTTATCTGTCGTCCCTAAATTGCCATTTGACGTGTAATTATGATAATAATAATAATAATAATAATTATTATTATTGTTATTGATATTGTCAATATTTATTATTATAAGAAGATATTTTTTTTATAAATTAATATAAATATAGCAATTATTCAATACCAATATATGCATTGTAATGATTATTATAATATAAATGGTAATGAAAACAATTTATAAATAATAATTATAATAATATTAATTATCACATCCTTTCCCGGGAGCGCGACCAAGAACCAATAGCCCTGTATTTATAATAATACAGTCGAAGCTCGATATAACGAATCTCTAGGGAATTTCGTTATATCGAGTTTTCGTTACATCGAGATCATGTTGTTAAAAATGTTCTTAAAAAAAAAATTAGTGACACAAATATAGGGATATTTTTTAAAGGAAGAAAGATTCAGATTGGAGCCATTTTTTCACAAGCAATTAGCAATTAGGGCACAATGTATATTATTATGTTGTTGTATAAAGGTTTCGGGTATCCATCGGAAGGGAATGGACAAATCTTCGTTATATCGAGGTTTGACTGTAATAATAATAATTATTATTTGGATATAAAAAAATACCTTTATGTTAATGCTATTATTAAAAAAAAGAGGTACACGAGTTACTACCTAATGTTGGGAAATTTTCCAAAAATCATACTTACAATGATAACTCGAAAGCCTCAGACTTTGGCCTAAGGTAATCTAGGCTAGATATGTTCCTAACGAGGTGACCTATCACCCCCTTAAGGCTTGGCATCGACTTTCCTAACACCCGGTATATTCATCCCCGTATTCGTTCTCAAAGTACGAAACTTTCGTTTGAAAACGCCTCCGATGGCTCGAAAACATACGCCCATCACTAAATCCTGAAAGTTGCTCCAAAATATGTGAAAATTCATTTGAGGACGTTATCCGACGAAAAGGACGATGATAAATATTCGCTGTTGAGTATATATATATATATATATATATATATATATATATATGTATATATATATATATGGTACTTACATTTCTATAGGTATCATGGGTGGGGTGTTATTACGTTAAGTTGAGCTTTAGAAGTATAAAACGGTAGTAACTGCCGATGATAGGAGCTGATCATGATTAACTGAACGAATTGATCGAGTGCACGATCTCGAGAGGTGCATATATATATATATATATATATATATATATATATATATATATATATATATATATATATATATATATATATATGCATATAAAGCAATATGAGTGCAGATACTGCACTTGCAGTCCGACTGCAGATTGCACGCGTCTGGTCGATAATGCAACGAAAGTCAGAGAGTCGAAAGGGACGATGTACATATGCCAATCGTTGTCATCATTATTATTGTTCTTGTCGTTATTCCCACCGTTACCATTATCCGTATGAATCACAATTTTTTATTATTATTTGTTATCTACATATTTACGTGCTATCATTATTATTGTTCTTTTTGTTATTATTCTTTTATTCTTTATTAATATTACTATCATATTTTTTCATTATTAGCATTGTTGTTGTTATTATTGTTACTATTACCAGTATTATTTACAAGATTTTTTAGTATTTACTATTTACATATGTACACCGTAATAATTGTTGTTGATATTGGTGTCGTTCTTATTATTATTCGAACGAGTATGATCATAGATTTTATTGTGCCGGACGAGGCACTTCCTCAGTTTGCACTGCGTATTCACCTACCCTCAAGGGGTCGGGCTCGATCTTGATCTAGACCGGAACAATAATAATCGTTATTATTATTAATATTTTTTATATACAATAATAAGATAATTGTGTATAAAATCGAAATAATAATATTTATATTATATAATTATATAATAAATATAGTTTTTATGTGCAATAATTTTTATATACAATAATAAAAAAACAGTATTAATAATAATCATTATTATCATTATTATTGTTCTTACTATTATTGTAGCTACATTGTAGCTATATTTATATTTCATGACAAAAAACCCTGTCAAAGTCCTCACAATTCTCCAGTATGTATGTTTCTCATTATCGGCGAGCTTGCATTTTTTGACGTATTTCCGTGCAAATTTGACGCACGATTTGAGCGAACTCCGTAACGAAACGGAGTTCGCTACGGATCGTGACGTACACGCGTGAGCTCTCGTTTTCCCGGTGATCGCGCATTCGTCCATCGATACAAGAGCGACGATGGCGATTACTTTCCTTTTTTTCTTCTCTTTGCTCCGCGATTTTTATCGGCGATGGGCCGAGGACGGCAATTCCGCGGAACAATGGGGCGTGACGAAATTTTTGTTTTTTCTTGTCAATTTGGCATACGTACGAAGCTTTTGCGCAAAATCGATTGCGAGAGGAGCAACCCGCGGACTAACGACCGCGATTCAACTGGGTCGAGGGCTTCACGCGCTTCCTTGAGAGGGTATCCCTCTCTGGAAACTTAAAAACATCGATTTTTTTTGCATATTGTTTTAGTGCGAACTTTCAAGAATATTTTGGGACCAAACGGACCCTGAAATTCTAAAAATTGATGTAGTTACACCTATTTTAGTGGATCAGTGTGCGTCGGGTTAACGGCGGGGTAAAGTTAATTCGGCGAAAAAAAGGCATGTTTTTAAGATTTTTTTTTGGCGTAACGAATAGTGTTCGTTTATTGAAAAATTTACATATAATAAAGTAACATTTGAACAACATTCTCCTAAATTTGCATTGCAAAATATTCAAGATTGAGCGAGTGAAAATTAAACCCCGGAGGCGCCTCGAAAAAAAGTTGGTTTGCGGTGTGCACCATAACTCGCAACAGAATCAATTGAAACAAAAAAATCAAAATGCATTTGTTAAAGGAGATGTTTCTCGAGGTAATGACGGGAGGATTTTTTTTCCGATTTTTCGTAGCACTTGGGAGCTAAAAACCCGATTTTCGCTAAAAAAAATCGGCTAATTTGTTGTTGAAAAATTAGTAATTATTAAAAAAAAACAAAAAAGCTCTCGACAATACCTGGTGAATTATGTGAAGAAGTACTGTGCAAAATTTCAAAGCGAATGGTCCAGTAGATTTTGAGTTATCGTGCACACGGACTTCAAATATGACAATTCTCAGAAAAACGGTTTGAAGAACGCAGAAGAGAAGAGAACGGCATGGAGCAATAGACGCTCAAATACTCATAACTTCGTCAATGTTACTCCGATCGACTTGAAATTTTAACACTATATTCTTGATATATTATGCAATCATTTAAAAATTAAAAAAAAAATTAAAAAAAATGTAATACTTTACCCCGCCCTTAAGGCCTTAGGCCACTCCAGAGGCCGACAAAATAGGCTTTTTGGGGATTTTTTTCTTCAGAAAAACTACAAAATAAATCGAGATTACAAAAAAGGGTGTTTATCATAAATATCAGTGACTGTATACAATAATTTTTTTGAAGCGATTTATTTCAAAATGGTGGCTGTGCAGCGTTTTTGCGATGACGTCTCCGTTTTTCCAGGGTCCACGGCCGGACAAACAGCTCATGTAATTTTTGAATTATAATGAGCCAATGAATTTTTTTTGCTTATATATAACAACTGCCATAAAAGTACGTAGGATTTTTTCGATATATTGATTTTTGGCAAAATGGCCCACTTCTAAAGAGGAAAATGAAAAATTTGCCTAAAAAATCGTCAGATAATTGTTAATAACAAATGAACTATGCAAAATTAAAAAAAATCCTACGTACTTACATAGACAATGTATTTTTCAAGATATAGTCAACATTTCAAGTGAATCGGTTGAAACTTGTCTGAGTTATGTTTTCGGCCAACTTGAAAAATGCAGTTTTGAGACAAACGCGTTTGAAGTTTTGAGTAGGTCGCTGCGGACCAGGCGGCCTTATACTAAAATTTAAAAACCGAGTACTTAAGGGCGGGGTAAAGTATTTAAATTTTTTTTTTATTTTCTTTTAATTTTTTAAACGAATGCATAATATATCAAGAATATTGTGTTAAAATTTCAAGTCGATCGGAGTAAAATTGACGAAGTTATGAGTATTTGAGCGTCTATTGCTCCATGCCGTTCTCTTCTCTTCTGCGTTTTTCAAACCGTTTTTCTGAGACTTGTCATATTTGAAGTCCGTGTGCACGATAACTCAAAATCTACTGGACCAATCGCTTTGAAATTTTCCACAGTAGTTCTTCACATAATTTACCAGGTATTATGGAGAGCTTTTTTGTTTTTTTTTTAATAATTACTAATTTTTCAACAACAAATTAGCCGATTTTTTTAGCGAAAATCGGGTTTTTGGCTCCCAAGTGCTACGAAAAATCGAAAAATCGAAAAAAAAAATCCTCCCGTCATTACCTCGTGAAACATCTCCTTTAACAAATGCATTTTGATTTTTTTGTTTCAAATGATTCTGTTGCGAGTTATGGTGCACACCGCAAACCAACTTTTTTTCGAGGCGCCTCCGGGGTTTAATTTTCACTCGCTCAATTTTGAATATTTTGCAATGCAAATTTAGGAGAATGTTGTTCAAATGTAACTTTATTATATGTAAATTTTTTAATAAATGAACACTATTCGTTACGCCAAAAAAAAATCTTAAAAACATGCCTTTTTTTCGCCGAATTAACTTTACCCCGCCGTTAAAGATTTTTCTCGGCCATAATCTTTTGGGACATCATTTTTGAGGTTCTAGGGGACCATTGAAAGAAAAAATCGATTTTTGGAAAATTCTAGAGTGACCTAACCCCTTAAGGATGATTCGTGTTTAACGAAAGCGGATATCTGAACAAGAACATTCAAAATAGGCCTGAAGTGCCCGCAGATTGCATAGATTAGGTGTGCAACACGATCGCGATTATGAGGAAGGACACTTCCCGTGCAGAAATTTTGGCAGGGTTACAGCTGGATTCTGACTTGTATCCCGGGCTCCCAGTTGGGATCTAGTCCGATATCGGATCAGATTCGAAGACTAAATGTAAGATCCGTAAACTGGATTCCATTAGGGATTCAGAACCGGATCCTTTAATGACTCTAAATAGATTCCCCATGGAATCATTGAGGAAGGAGTACGGGTGAATACAGGCTAAAATAAAATGTCAAAAATGGAATTATGACATGTTAAATTCATTATAAAAATAAGTAACATTTATAAAGTTTTGGTGCATTAAACTATCAATAAAAAAAATTTGTCCAAAGATTCAAATGGCAGATCGCGCTCATCGCGAGATTTTGATGTGAATTAAAAAAAATTCACATCAAAATCTGTGAATGCAAATGTATTGACAAGAAATTATAAATACAAAAAAATTCACAAAATTAGTTGTGAATTTTTTCGTATTTAAGACAAATTAAAATCAAATTCAAAATGATTAGATTAAAATTTGCGCCAAAAGTGAGTTCGTACGTATTTTGAGAGAAAACATTGCCTCGAGGCAAAGAAATTTTTGCACATAACTTTTTGTGCGAACATTTCTTTGCCTCAACACAATGTTTTCTCTCAAAATACGGCTACACTTGTGGTGTAAATTTTAATATAACTGTCGTGAATTCGATTTTTATTTTCTTCAACTTGAGGAAATTCACAACTCATTTTTTGATTTTTTTCATATTTATAATGTAATATTTGAAACTCACAACTTTTTTTGCAAAAATGTCTTCACCTCGACGAAATGTTTTCTCTCGAAATACGTAAGAACTCACGGTTGGTGTAAATTTTAATTTAATCATTATGAATTTGATTTTAATTTGTCTTAAATACATGTTTATATCCACCGACATGTCGATGGGTATAAACAGAGACTTATTTCCCAAAACCGGTATCCCGGTTAGAATCCAACTTGCATCAGTATCGGAATATGTACGACGACGATGGCATAATTTTGAAAATTTTGGCATCACGTGTATTTTCGGTTTTACTATGTAATTCCTATCTATAGATAGGAATTTTATAGATAGGAATCTATAGACAGAAATTCCTATCTATAGATAGGAATTCCATAGTAATAAAGAAAATACACGTGACGCAAAAATTTTCAAAATGATGCCATCGTCGTCGTACATATGCCGATACTGATGCAAGTTGGATTCTAACAGGGATACCAGTTTTGGGGAATCCATGACAAAACCTGATCGGGATTTGATCGGACATAGGGTATCCCGGTCAAAATTTCTGCACGGGATCAAACGTCTTCACTAGATGAACCAGAATTATCGAAAAATATTCAACCGTTTTTATCTTATGAACAAAAAAACTGCCAACATTTTTTGTGAAAAACTAAACAATTTTTTTATTTTCCAATATTTCTTCTCGATTTTACTTCGACGTATACACGATATTGCACAACGTAAAAATATGTTTGATTTCGGCGAAAATCAACGTAAAAATATGTTTAATTTCGGCGAGAAATCGAACATTTTTTGACCCAATAAAGTCCCTCGAATTCAACGTCAATAATATTACAGCAACTTTAGTTAAGGGGCCGACTGGCCATTTGAAAATTTCAAAAAATCGAAAGCGAGCAAGACTTGAATAAATCGACGATGATGAGCAATCAGAAGGGATTTATTACGCTGCAGGAATTGCCGATTGAGTTTAGGTAAGAGTTTTTCATCGTATAAACTTCAAACGCGTTATTCTCGAAAGTACGTTTTCAAAATCTAGCTCCATCGTATCTTTAAAACTAATAAACCGATTCTCTTTAAATTTGAACCACATATTATAAACATGGTTCGCAACAAGATGACCCTCGATGGTTTTAAAATGTTGATTTTTACCCTTTTTTTTCGAAAAACTGAAAAAATGCGTTTTTTAACCTTTTTTTTCGTTTTTCATCTGCCATTTTTTCATTTTTTGATAAAACTTTACATCCGAGGGTCATTTTGTAGCTAGTGTCATACTGAATCGAATGGACTTTGATTTTTTTTATTTCAGACAAGCCGTTGCCGAGTTGTGATGGAGCTACCTAGCCCACCTATTTTTTAGGCGTTACGTTAAACTATAATTTTTGTACTTAAAAATGAATAAAAATGAATTAAATTTTTTTCAAATGTATTTCAAGACTTTATTTTTCAAGCCCAACAACTTTTATATTTATATCTTTTATAAAATCCTCAAAAAAAAAAATTGCGACAATAGCCTTTTTTCGTGGCTCCAAAGTGGACCGGCCCCTTAAATATCGTTTCTTGTCGATTCCCGCGCCTCGAGTCATCGTACCGGTTTTCTCCCTGATACGCATTCTTTGCTTTTTTTGTTCAGCTTGTAAAAATTCGTACGTACCTTGGTGCTGTTATTATAAGCATAGTGAGGCTTGTATAGTGCAGTGTCGTTATGTGCGTCTATGCGGTTGCACTCTTACGTTATAACCCGGGCCGATGATGCGCGCACAGGCTAATGCAATTGCCACGGTTTCTCACGATTCAATGGCTTATTACGTGGCGCAATTTTACACATACCTGCTTAACTAAATATATATATATATATATATATATATATATATATATATATATATACGCTTACGCATCGTATCGTATTGAGGATGCTCTTTATACTATATGAGCATTATGCAGCATGTATATATACTCGCTTATTAACGACAACCCGCGCGCGCGGATGCGAGAATAGAACTTCGCGCTCCCGTCTATATACATATGCGAGTTTCCACCGGTTTATCGAGATTACAGTGAGCCTACTATATACACGAATATTAGCAGCATCCAATGTGTGAGCACGCGGCTTACAAAGAGTTTACTAACCTGATGTAGCTATGTTTTTATATACATGATAAATATATGGATATTGAGGATACATGTAGGGATATTGAGGTGAGAATTGTGAAACGCCTTGTAACACCTCGTCGTCGCAAAATCTCTGCAATCTTGCGAATAATTTTACGACGTTTGAATGCGAAGAATCGGGTAAAATGTTGCTCTATTGGCAGCACTCGTTCTAAAGGTTGTCTCAAAATGAGCTGAAATTTCAATTTATTGGGAAACCGTAATATTAATTTACAAAATTAAGGGAAATAAAAAAAATAAGCGTTTATTTAAAAGGTACTGTAGTAAAAAGTAAAAAAATAATGTTCAGTAAAATTGAAAATCAAAACAGCATACTTACAAAAAGTATGCTTCCTTGATCACTCATCATGGATGCAAGTACGTGATAAATGCTCATAAGGCGGGATAAACATTTACAACGATAAAAAAATCCATTTCTTTTTTTCCCTTTTAAACGATAGAACTATATATGAGGTATTCCACGTGAATCCGGTGAACTTTTTCCCGGACCCCCATCAATTCGATTTTTTTTCATTTAATTCTATTTAATATAAAAGACACCATGATTTTTTTTACATTTTTCGAAACAACAATCAGAAAATAAAAAAAAATTCTCCGAAAAAACGGCCCGATATAAAAATCTGAAAATATTCCCAAAAAGGCGTGATTATATATAAAAAACTTCAAGCTACCACCCGTAGTGGGCGTATGATTTTTTCTGTGCTTTCTGAGCGATAAACGTTAAGAAAACTTCGGGCGGATACTTAAATATTTTGATAAACACAATGAATTGTTTCCAACAATGGTCAAAAAGTTCACGAATTTTTCGGATTTTTTTTAAACGTTAATCGCTCAGGAGGCACAGAACAAATCATACTTCCACTGCGGGTGATAGCTTGAAAATTTTGACATATAATCACGCATTTTTGGAAATTTTTTCAGATTTTTAAATCGTCGCGTTTTTTCGGAGAATTTTTTTTTACCAAGGGTTGTTTCGAAAAATGTTTCAGGGTAGACACCTTGATTTTATATCTTTAGAGTATTTAGAGTCTATGGAATCAGATTTTTTAAAAATCGAATTGGCGGGGTCAGGGAAAAAGTCTACCGAATTTACGTGGAATACCTCATGTGTAGAACATTTTCGTGAAGTTTCAACTTTACGAAGCGTGAACTTCAAACGCGTTTTTCTCAAAACTGCATTATCGAAATTGGCGTGCAGGATTACTCAAAAACTATTCGCCGATAGAGTTGAAGCTTGGTAGAAATATTGATGATATTGGTACCTTCTACTTGACGAGAATTGTTTTTGAAAAATTGGAAAGAAACTACCCTTTTAATCCACATTTTACAGAATGTTGCGTGAAATGTTGATTTTTTTTGTAACCGCGTGCCATATCCTTAACGGCGGGGTAAAGTTAATTCGGCGAAAAAAAGGCATGTTTTTAAGATTTTTTTTGGCGTAACGAATAGTATTCGTTTATTGAAAAATTTACATATATTAAAGTAACATTTGAACAACATTCTCCTAAATTTGCATTGCAAAATATTCAAAATTCAGCGAGTGAAAATTAAACCCCGGAGGCGCCTCGAAAAAAAGTTGGTTTGCGGTGTGCACCATAACTCGCAACAGAATCATCTGAAACAAAAAAATCAAAATGTATTTGTTAAAGGAGATGTTTCTCGAGGTAATGACGGGAGGATTTTTTTTTTTCGATTTTTCGATTTTTCGTAGCACTTGGGAGCCAAAAACCCGATTTTCGCTAAAAAAAATCGGCTAATTTGTTGTTGAAAAATTAGTAATTATTTAAAAAAACAAAAAAGCTCTCAACAATACCTGGTGAATTATGTGAAGAAGTACTGTGCAAAATTTCAAAGCGATTGGTCCAGTAGATTTTGAGTTATCGTGCACACGCACTTCAAATATGACAAGTCTCAGAAAAACGGTTTGAAAAACGCAGAAGAGAAGAGAACGGCATGGAGCAATAGACGCTCAAATACTCATAACTTCGTCAATTTTACTCCGATCGACTTGAAATTTTAACACAATATTCTTGATATATTATGCATTCGTTTAAAAAATTAAACAAAAATGAAAAAAAAAAAATTTAATACTTCACCCCGCCCTTAAATTTGCATTTTCTGCATTTTAATTACCGTCGCATAGAAACTATACATGTTCTAACTGAAAAAAATGTTCGAACTTTTTTGCAAATCAAAGTCTACGGGAAGCTAGATTGCACGCCGATTCGCAACACCCGCGGCGACCTTGTTGTAACACTCTGCCACGGCTCCGTCATTTTGATGTTGAATTAATTAAAAAAAAATTGTTTTGTATACTTAAATCTACTATTAAAGTATACCTGAAGTTTGATAATTGTCGAATGAGTATTTCTTAGTTTAAAGAATCCCTCAATATTGCTTATTTTTTCCCTATCTAAGTGTATATCCCGCCTTAAAAGATACATATGAACGTAGATATGTTAAAAATATGACACACAAATTTTGAAAGTTCAAGGCTTTTTTTGGAATTTTAAAGTAGTATTAGTACTTTTGTCGTTTGACGCCTCAAGCTTTTCAAATTTACATTTCATATTTTCGCCTAAAGGTATTAGAGGAGTAAAAAATTGCTGATTTCCATGATTTTTTCAACGAAAATATTTATTCGCCATTTTTCAGACTTGCGGTGTGTTTTATTACTACTTTTGGCTGTCACATGGTATTTTTTAATCTGTAAAAATGGCGTAGGTATCGCAAGGTCTTCTAAACGGGTTGCGGCGGATGTTGTTGGACGGCGTGCCACGTACCGTCGGCGGGATTAATCTAAAAAAAAACCAACGAAGATTTTTATTTTATTAACACTCATATGCAGAATATGAACCAAGAAAAGGTGAGAAATAATGAAAATCGATGAAATTGTACGCTTTGAAAGAAAAAGATTGAATTTTCCCAAAGAAATGGCTACAATATGCAATAAAAACATACTTTTTTTATTTTCGAAAATATTTAGGGTCATGTTTGAAATTATAAGGTGAGAAAGATTAATACCGAATTTCATCAGAATCGGTTGATTCGTTTCTCAACTATACGTCAGGCCACTTTTGAAAATGTAGTTTAGAAGAACGTGCTGTATCTCTGCCATTTAAAAAGAATAATTTTTGAAAAATCCCATGGTACAGTCAACAGTAGTAATAAAACATACCCCCAAGTCTCAAAAATAGTCAAGCTAACTTTCCTTGAAAATCTGCGAATTTTTTTTTCGCCTAAAGATATCTCTCCCCTAGAAAAGAAAACCCCTACCGGTATAGAAAGCCCGATAATCTTCGGATTCTCTGGTGTACAGACGTATTACTCACAAGGAAAGGTTGCGAGGTCGATCCCTACGATTTCGATAAAATTTGGCATGCTTGTAAAATGGGTAGAAACAGGCGACACGTATTTTTTTATATCTGCGGAACTCTATTTTTAATAGGTGAAAGGCACCCTCGAAAATAGGGGTGTTTTTCGTTTTTCGTCGATAACGTTATCATACTCATCTTTAAAGTATAGAATACGAAAAAATAAACATTATTGCAATTCGAAGTTTCTTCATATCTCGTACCGTTAAAACGTTATCGACGAGAAACAAAAAACACCCCCATTTCTGAGGGTGCGTTTCAACCCTGATGTCAAAGTAACTTGTAATTGGGGGTGCTGGACTTTTTTTTATACATTTGACAGCCAAAGGACACATTGTTAAATTAAAGCGAAAAAAGTTGAAAATTGAGGATGATTAAAAAGTTAACTACAAAAAACTTCCAAAACCTATTCAAAGTAACTCCATTTTACGGTAATTCATCCAGTCTTCCTCAATTTTTAAAGGAATCTTTTCACAGTCGATGAAGTTAGATCCCCGACCATATATTGTACGAAAATTGCGAACTATAGCTATCAAGCCTTCATTATTTTTCAAATATTGCTCAACAATGAAAACGCGTTGTTCTCTTGTGCGGTGCTCCATTTTTGATAACACTGAACTGTCAGCTGTCACGCTGTCTTTTGTTTCGTTGACAACACTTTACCGCACAAAAGGCGCAAAATTTAAATCTTGGGTGAATTTGGGGACACCCTTTATATATATATATATATATATATATATATATATATATATATATATATATATATATATATATATATACACATACATACATACACATATATATATGTATATATATATTTCGTAATAAACTTATAATAAACCACATTAGGGGCAACATTATAATAACCTTCAGATATATATATATATATATATATATATATATATATATATATATATCACGTACGCAAGCGAGTGGATATTCTTCCATAGATTCATCTTCACCTTCCGCTTTTCTTTTACTCTATTCTGGTGCAGTGCTTATACTACCATGCATGCAGATGCACGTGCGTAATACGTGTAATATATTTTACACAATCTCTCTCTCTCTCTCTCTCTCTCTCTCTCTCTCTCTCTCTCTCTCTCTCTCTCTCTCTCTCTCTCTCTCTCTCTCTCCCCCCCCCCACACAGACACACATTATATACATGTGTGTGTGTTGTGTGTGTGTGTGTGTGTGTGTGTGTGTGTGTGTGTGTGTGTGTGTAAGTGTGCAAGTGTGTGTGTAAGTGTGTGTGTATGTGTATGTGTGTACTTTGTCGGAGGCGTTACAGTCTTCCGGCTCTTTGCGTTCACCGAGAGCTCGAAAGCCTTTTAAGATGCGTATCTCTTTGCGGGAAAATGCGCGTGTGAAAGAAAGAGCGATGAAGAAAGAAAGAGGGAGCGAGAGTGAGCGATAAGGAGCGGGAGGCTCGGAAGACAAACAGACAGAGACGGAAGAAGTTACAGCTAAATATATATATATATATATTCATATATATATATATAAATATATATATATATTTATATATATGCAGAGATGAATCTTCAAAGTCTCAGTCTGTCTCGCTGATGCACCGAGCGGGAGACACGGATCACGGATATACCGCAGCGGGAAGCCACCGCCACGAAGAAACTCATGGCACGAGGCTAAAGACGAGCCAGTGTACCTCAATGTATAGGTATACATACAAATATGGGAAACGGTGATTTCGAAGGCATTCGACTTCGAGGAGTGTCCTCGTAGTAGCAAACTGTCCCCATACTCGACATAATGGAAACACCCACGTCTTTGAAATCATCTGTAGATTAATGCGAGTATATTTATATAAAGGTTATTTCAAGAACCGTCCTGTCCCCACAATGAACGTGGAAGTTGGAAAGAAAGTTAAGGACCGTCTCCAAAACAGACAGGTGTGCTTGGTAACCGACATTAGATAGAAGGAATGGGTTCAAAATATTCTTTTCGGGAATTAATATGTGTGTGTGTATATATATAAATATATATATATATATATATATAAATTTTCATGGTGCACCATAGATATGGCAAGGGTACATGTACGTCTGCGGGTCGCCGCGGGCGGGTGTGGGATGCGTGCGTAAGATGCATCGTTACACCGCCATATATATACGTGCATGCATCGGAGTAAGTGCGGCAAAAAAGGGGTGAAAAAGATATATATATATATATATATATATATATATATATATATATATATACAGGGTGTCCTCTTATGAATGGATAATCCTGCAACAGTCGATTGTCCAAGTCATGTTCTACTAAATGATGGAATTTCAGTTTAGTAAAAGTCCCATAGTTTTCGAGATTTTGGGCTTCATGTTATTTTTTGAAAAAAAATCATCTGCTTTTGGCTTTTCGCATGCCATTTCTACAAATGATATGAATCGACAATAACTAAGCAACTTTTTAAAGTGATTAGCACGATATGCGTAGTACATTTTTTTTTACACCGCAGGCTATCAAAGTCAGATGTTCGAATGATTTGTATGAAAATTCTGCATAAGATATTTTTTCATAAAGTTTCCTTAAGGCGTTAGGCCACAGTAACGGGTATTAAATCATGTGTGAATTTAACAATTTTTTTCGTATGAAAAAGTGATTCACACATAAAATTAATTACACATCTATTTAGTATGAATATCAAGCTGTTAGAAAATATATATATATATATATTTTTTCGATGTACTAAATGGCCGATTACTAATACTTTCTTTTGTTATCTTTATTTTAGGCGCTCCGCGGCGTGACATTTGGCATCCACAGTTTTTTACCTAGAACAAAAAACAAAAATTCTCGTCAATCTACATTAGAATACCTAGAGAAGTACGTAAGAAATTTAAAAAATATTGTTTTATTCAAAAGTTGAAGGTATTTGAACTTAAGAAATGAATATTCAGTGAAAAATTTCCTTATAACTGCTCATAAACTGCTCATAAAATTAAAAGTTTGCGATTAATCAGAAATTCCGTACGTACTTCTCTACGAAATGCAATTATGAACATGACTTTTAAATTTGAAGTAAATCGAGTGAAAATCGTTGAAGATATTTGTCACGCCACACAGTAGGAGAAAAGCCCAAAAACCTGGCCAAAACCCCAAAAAATAAATTTTCGAAATAGGGTCAGTTGAGTAGTCATTCAGGTAGAGGACTAGTAACTGCATTCTATTGTGGAAGGGAAAGCCCTTTAAGTGTATACCTGCGCCGCAGCGTCAGTTGGCAGATAGTGTTCGTGAAGAGTGTACGTGTCACGCGCTGAACAGACGAAAATAACGCTGACTTCAAAAACCCATAACTTTAAAGTGACGGGTTTAATTTCAATTCTGCAACATGGATACGACTTCTGGAGGTATGTAGAACATGTTTTTACATCGGTTGAATCTAAAGTTTATGTATAAATGATTGAAATGTAGTATAGCCTTCGGCATAAATAAAATTGAATAATTTTGAAAACTTATATTTTCAACGGTCCGAAAAGTTATATATTTTGTCACATTTTGCAAAGCTCCTAGTCTCGGCCTTTAGTTTAATGTATAAGCTTTCGAAATTTACAAGAGTTACCTGCGGAAAACGTGCGTCTTGTCCGTTATGATTTTTTTCGCATCGTGCGGTAGCCGAGCGTGCACGCGGCACTATTGAGCAGCCTCTGCGCCTCTACCTGAGAATGGGTGAAGTAGCATCATAACGGACAAGACGGCTGTTATACGCTTGAAATAAATTATTTTAATATATATGTATGTGTATATATATATATATATAAATTTTCTGTGATTTAATTATGATATATACGTATGCATATATATATATACATATTAAAATCAACCACATAAAAATTTCTTAAATATGAATGAAATGTTATAACATTCAAATAAAATATTTGAATATATATATATTATATAGTAAGCAAAGCTTTCTTTTAACCAAATCCATGTCAATATTTTCTGTCTAATTTTCTTAAAATTATTCCACTTATTGCGGTTATTTATTTGGTAAAATAATGTACATTGTTCAAGTTTTTGTATTAATTGAAAATTTTATCTTTTCCTTTAACACCAATTTTCTACAATTTTATGTCTTTATTACAGGATCCGGTTACAAAGAATTGGTGCTGACAAGGAAAGAAGTATTTCTGATAATCAGCGAGCATTTATCCGATAAATTCGCTTCCTTGATCGAATTTATGGTAGAAAATGGTAGAATTCATGGTCCAGTGATAATAACTCATGCTCTATTACCAATCGGCCAATTATCCGAAGATGCTCAGGAAGCTCGAAACAAAGACATCAAACGATATCGAGAAGATTTTGCGCGAAAAAGTTCCAGGGTTAAAACTATGGAAGATGTTTTTCATCGGCTCTTAGTTACTTCTGATCCGTACATTTCAAGTGTCAGAAGACTACCACAGAAGAAGCTGAAGAGTTTGTCGCCGGAAGCTGTAGCGATGTTGATCGCTCCTAAAGTGACTGCTGCAGCAGACGAATTTTGCGCCGAGATTGAAGCCGTGCCGGGAGTTGTAATAGATACAAACTCGGATAATGATTCTGACTCCGACTCCGACTCCGATTACGATTTTGATTAAGAATAAAATTTTCTATTTTTGAAACGTTCCGTATGTATTTTGGAAATAAAAATAATAATTGCGTAGAATACACTGTTCACGTTTATTTTATTATGATGATTTTTTTAAATATATTAATTTATCTATTTAGCAGGGTACTCGGCCATTTTGTTTATAACAATTTGCTGTACGCTCTTTGTTGCAAGTTATAAACAATAGATATCGGATTGGTAATCAGCGACCTTGAAAACCCGTATATACCAATTTTTGTCAACATCTGGTAACTTTTTAACGTTCATGTCGGCCATATTGGATCGGCCATTTTTTTTACGATAATTTGGCTTGCGGATTCGTAATCAGCAACCTTGAAAACCCGTAAATACCAATTTTTGTCGACATCTGGCAACTTTTTAACATTCATGTCAGCCATATTGGATCGGCCATTTTGTTTACGATAATTTGGCTTTCAGATTCGTAATCAGCGACCTTGAAAACCCCTGTCAGCCAATTTTCATTCCCGTCAAAGGTCATTTGAGGTTTTGGCCAGGTTTTTGGGCTTTTCTCCTACTGTGCGCCAATTGGGAAAAAGCTGTTTCGAGAAGTTTCAAATGGTCGGCCATTGTGTACATCGAAAAAAATATATATATT